>DWPV01007000.1:0-11046 GCA_018251915.1 Urbanus proteus proteus
AGTGGCCAAGTACCACCGGGAGGGCTACATACCCATTTTATTAAATGAAAAAGTTACGTGCTTTCTTTTTATAATCGTTAATCACGTTACAATGTATGTGTATACTATAATAAAAGAATAATAATCTAGTGGGAGTATTCTCACGGAGTCCCCGTAAAGGCTTTGCGGAGTCCCAGGGCTCCGCGGAGCACACTTTGAGAATGGCTGCTATAGAAAATAGAAAATAACAACTATAAAAAATGTATTACGTTCAGTAAAGATTGCGGTAAATTCTGTTATGGACGAATGTTAAAAAAAAATTGTGGCCCATGTGGGGATCGAACCCGCGACCTTCGCGTTATTAGCACGACGCTCTAACCGACTGAGCTAATGGGCCGATGTTAGTATGGAGGAAAACCGAGAACACTTTGCGATTTTATTTGTACCGAGCTTACGCTCGTTGAGGAAGGTTGTGTCTACTTCTATAGTATAAGTACTTTCAACTTTTACGTAGCATTTATAACTTTTATGTCATTTGTTTTACGTAATAGTACAGAAGACATAGAAATGAAATGGATTGAGGAATAAAATATAAACCACTTTTATCCATAACCTTGCGAAATGGTGGTAGATTGTATTGATGTTCAAAAATAATTCAGTATAGGATCTACTTTGAATTTAATTTATTTTATTTATATTTTTATATAAGCAAAGTAGCAAACGAGCTTGCAGTCCACAAGATGCTAAGTGGCCACTGCCACCCATGGACATCTGTAATCGACCCCAGATAAGATCAAGGTGCTATCCGAGGTTGACCACAGATGCGTTGCTGCCCCTTAGGACTGAACGGAAACGCCTGGGATAAGTATGCCTCCCTTACCACACCCTTCACACCAGAACACAGCAGTGCTTAACTCTGCTGTTATAAAGCAGAATAAGGTGTGACGGTGGTGCGGCCAAAGTTTACTCCGGAGGATTACGCAGTGTTCTACCACCTTTAAATCAGAACCCTTTATTATATTTTCCAGTAAGAAAAGACATTGCGTAGTAGACTCTTGACTTAGATTATTAGCGTAGATTTTTAGCGACAAACGAGCAGTATGGTGAGTAGTCACTGCCACCCGTAATCAACCCCACACAAGATCACAATCCTATTTGAGGTCGACCACACATGTGTTGCTAACCATGAGGACTAAGTTGGAACTCCTCGAATATCCCTTGGATATAGATAGCATTAGGGCTTGGCAGACTTTTCACAGCATCTATTTATATTAAAAACATTATAACTTATTGATTCTGCTATTATTAATGTAAAATACGTTTTTTAGGTTTTATTTATATTACCAACGACAGAACCCTATAATTATGCCTCCAGGTACCGCTCGCGATGCCGGCGGCAACCCAGCCGAAGCTGTACGACGAGTTCGTGCGCAACAACGAGATGCTCGACCAGATCATGAAGTGCCTGGAGGCGTACCTCGAGACCAAGCGCGTCGCCTTCCCGCGCTTCTTCTTCCTCTCCAACGACGAGCTGCTCGAGATACTGGCGCAGGTATACTACTGTACAGACAATACACTAAACCGCACAGGCAATGCACAGCTCGCAGGCACAATTTAACTTCCCTCGGCGTAGGGTCCGCTAATCAAAGGGTGAGACATTTTTTTTATACCTAACGGCTAGGCAGGCAGATAACCTGAAGGAAAGAAGTCAACGCCGCCTATGGACATTTGCAACTTCAGAGGAGTCGCCAATGCATCACCGGCTTTGAAGTAGAGCTCTTTTTGTTCCTTTTTTGAAGAACCCCATGTCTGCGCTCTGGGTATACCTCAGAAAAAAGTTTCCAAACATTCCGCATCTTGCACATCCGTTGTAAGAAGGAACCTGTAAACCGAGCTGTGGAGAACCTCCACTAGTCCACTTGGTGCGGATGGAACTTCATCCTTCGGTGAGTAGTGCGATGGAAAAAGTACGATGTGGGTATTGGGTCAAAAAGTTCCTCAGAACACAATTTCATATAAAGATACTGAAGGTTAGATTTTTTATAGACTTGCATGTATTCTAATCAACGAAACTGTGTCCCTGTATGTGCGTGTGTATAAATACGAATAAATATCGAAAAATATATTTTTCGTGCCGTGAATCGTTCAATCCATGTACAAATAAATTAAATAAAATGCGATTCGAAACTCAAAAAATAATGTTCGTTTGGAGGGAACAAACCTTCAACTAAAGAATAGCTCGTTGATGTCTTCTACAAGTGTAACGTGAGACAACGTAACAATACGCCAATAGTTCGTTTTATACATCAAAATATAGCCGAATTACCATGTAAAGCTGCTATATCCTCATTTTGAAGTGTGGTAATAAATTGGAATTGCGAGACACTGCGACTTATTCTGGGACAGCTAACAGAAAAGAGTTTGTTAATAATTATTCCTTGCTTTTTTACTTTCTTATTTTAAAATATTAATGTATTTTTAATTTAATATCAAACTCACATTTTATATTTTTAAGAGCACGATGCAATTGATGTACTTCGTCCTAAATTACTGAAAATACTTACTCCAAACCGAGTGGTTCAATTCGGTATCTTCCTTCCCTAACTCTAACGGCCAGCTTTCGTATAAAATGCATGAGATACTTAGGAAGACTGTCCAGCGCAAACTGCCAAATGCAGTCGGCTAATTGCGGTGGAAAGCACCGTTTGTTATAAATAGAATTTTCCCTTTGTGTGAAGGAAATGATTTAGGTTATTAAATGAAATCTAATCAATTCTGTACATTATTTAATTCAACTAATAGTCAATGGGACTGTACTTAACAAGAAGAGGAAGTTTGAATATAAAAAAAAAATTAAAAGAAAAGACATATGAATAGCGGTGTATTTGTCAAATTTTGGAATTTAGCGATATCCAACTCTTAGCCGCGGCGTTGCTTAATATAAATTAACTAAAAGTCCTTTGTCATTAGGACTGATCGTATACTACTTTCAATAAAAAAAGTACTTTCTGCGACATGTGCCCACACCTACACCTTCTGAAGTGATGGTAGAATAACATTATTGACGTTCAAGAAGAGTTCTTATTAAAACCTTCTTTGAATAAAATATTTTTGATTTTGATAATATCTAATCATTTCCTCCGTAGACTCGTAACCCTCACGCGGTGCAACCTCACCTACGGAAGTGTTTCGACGCGATCGCGAAGCTCGAGTTCGGCGTGAAGCTGCCCGAGAGCGAGATGGAGATCACGGAGGACGGCACGCTGGTGGAGCGGGAGATGTCCTTCAACACACGGGATGCCTTGCAAGCGCGTCTGGCTAAGACCGCCAAGCCGGAGGACCTCACCACGGACATCATCGCTATGCTGTCGCCGGAGGGCGAGAGGGTCAATTTGGGCAAGGTTAGTTGTTTATGCATTAAGAGTTCTTACACACCGTCCATAAATCGACGATTCTAGTTCGCGCTACAAGCACAAAATAATCTTCATTATAAAGTTATTCGTTTCGAAAGCGAAGAAATACGAACACGGCGTCGGCACCCCGGAATTACAAATGTGCATAATGTGAACTGTGAGTTCATCGGAGTGTTTTAAAGATATATTTTCTATTAAATCTTGAATAAAGGAAAGGAACCTTTGATTCTCTGTTGTTCGTTGCTTTCAAAAGTATTTCGTCTCCAGGGCCTGAAGGCTCGTGGCAACGTGGAGGACTGGCTGGGCAAGGTGGAGGAGGCGATGTTCGCGTCGGTGAAGCGCTGCATGAAGTTCGCGCTGCGCGACTACATGCAGCGGCTGCGGGTGGACTGGGTGTCGCTGCACCCCAACCAGGTGAGGTCACTTACGTGGGTCACCCCCCCCCCTCCAGGGCCCCAGCTACCCGGAGTACTGGCTGGGCAAAGCGGAGGAGCAGGTGTATGTGGAGATCCCAGAAGATCGTGGACTCGTTGTCACTGCACCCTAATCAGGTTTTGAGCTTTTGTTTAACAATTTTCAAAGTTAATCCTAGTCGGATGTGGTCGGCTTTTGATGCGCGTTTACTTATTTCGGAAGGTACGTTAAGCCGTTGTTAAACCTGCAGGTTTAACGATTGCTATGCGGTAATAACAACCAGGACCGACGGCTTAACGTACCTTCCGAAATAAATACCCTTACCGTCAATAACACACATTAGAGGGAGTACGCTTCATAGGTTTGCGGCAAGATTGCAAATCGCATTCTCAAATTTTATATTCATGTTTTGTTTGAACGAAAATTCATCATTATCAATCTGACGTCATTTTTAATTCAATATGACCACGTATGAAAAAACCGCCCATGATGGCGGACTGGTTATTTATATGCACTTGTATGATACGATCTGTTAGAATTGCATTCTCTCAGCGACGAGATTGTTCTTATACATTGCAATTTACACATAGCAGATGCACCTTAAATTGACTTATCCGTTTTAATCAACGATTACTATTCAAATGAATGCGCTAATATAGCTCGCTAGCTTAGCACCTCACTGGCTCCGTCGCCAATGTTAGCTTAACGGTGACCCTGAATTTACATACAAGTGGACGTTTTGCACCTGTATTGCTCGTGCAGGAGAGGGAATAATTAAAGGGTTTGTTACTTGTTGAAGTATATGGATAACTATTATTACATATTTAACATTTTTAAATAAATATTTTTAACACTTTAGTAGCGTTGTATGGGCCCTGGGTAAAGAAGAAGGATTTAAAAAATGTTGATTTGCCGTTTGATACAGATCATTCACACGATTCCTCTACCGCAACCGCGAAATTGAACCACATTTACAGCTTTATAATGAAGTATATAGTGTAACCAGAACAATAACCGAATACGTTCAATCGATTTTAATGAGTATGTATTTACATTTGTACGGTCGACTTCAACCAGACTTCATATTTTAACGACCTCCGTGGCGGTGCGGTTACTATACCGGTCTGACGCGCAGTGGCTCCCGGGTTCGATCCCCGGCTAGACAAATATCTGAATGATGAAGTTCGATTCTGTTCTGGGTCTGGTTGTTTGTGTATTCGTCTTTGTGTGTCTGCGACACCGGAGAGGACCCTACTGTGGGGTTATATGTGTAGAAAACGTCTATTTTATGTGGCAGGACATCGTCGTCCTGGCCTCTAAAAAGAATAACCTTAATTTGACCTTATCGGCCAGGTGGTGCTAACGGTGTCCCAGATAATGTGGGCGAAGGGCGTCCACGAGATCTTCGAGCTGGACGTGCCGCTGCGGATCGACACCGGCCTGATGAACTACGAGAGGAAGTGCATCTCGGACCTGAACGACCTCGCGGCGCTCACCCGCAAGGACCTCTCCTCGCTGTTCCGGAAGGTGCTCTGCGCCCTCATCACCGTGGACGTGCACGCCAGGGACACGATCACGCATATGGTCGAGAAACATGTGCAGCGCGCGTGAGTATCTGCGTTATCGTTACTGTCCCTCTACTAGGCAAAGGATTCCTTACAAACTGACAAGTTAGAGCTTAGTAGGGAAGTACATCTCGGACCTGAACGACCTCGCTCACCCGCAAGGACCTCTCCTCGCTGTTCCGGAAGGTGTTGGGCGTGCTCGTCACTGTGGACGTGCACGTTAGGGACATGGGCGAGAAACATCGTCGATTAATTGCTGTCCCAGTAGTAAAATAAGGAGATCACTTTTAGGGTGAGAGATTTTTAGATCATAGTGTAACAAGTTGGCCAAATGCGTACTTCGACTAGAACCTCGGACTATTCGATTGAGTATGAGATTCAACCAATAGGCTATTGATGCCTTTGGGCCTTGTCAATATTTCGTGATTATGTAATAAAAATCATTATGACTATCTTTAAAATTGAAGAGAAATATTCTTATATCATATCTAAAAAAGTTATCTAAAAAATTTTCTCAAACTACGAACATATGAAAACTTTTGTTAAACTAGTGTTTACCTATCACTTGATCAACTCATATTCTTTGATCTCTAAGATCCGTTTAATTTATTATGACACACTGACCACAGTTGTCTAGTCTCGGTTAGACTAATCCTAATAAAGAATCCTTTGAAATTGCCTTGTTCTTATTATAGGGTATCTGTAAAGGGAAATGTAAAAAGTATCGAACTAACCACCTGTGCATCAATGGAAACACGGCAGTCTTTTAATATTCATATGGAGCTCGCTGAAGGTTCCGCGTCCGCTCATTCGATGCAAGGAGCATTCCGTCCCAGTGATTCGTAAAGGTCCACCTGGAAATTGTAAACTGGGCCGTTTTTTATGAAACGAAATCATTTTAAATATTTTTATATGAAGTTGCAATACTCAACGCATCCAATATTTAGGTTACTTTCGATCTTTTAAAGGGATTATTCAAAATGTAAAATACACTACTTAAATTTTTTCAAATTCAATTATTATATTATAAATGTTTTGTATTTGTAGTATAAAAGTAAAAACATATGTATAAAGCATTGGATACCTGTGGATTAATGAATAGTGCAATATAGGTATATCTTTGTCTAATTAAGGTTCAATTTAACTTGTTATTTTTTTATATTTTACTATAGGCTCACGTTTGGCTGCGAACCTACTTGTTGAGAGTGAGATGCATCCTAAATAAAGATAATAATTGTCATATTTTTACATACCTGCATAAGTAGCGGCTGTTTGTTGGCAGCAATGACTTCGAGTGGCTGAAGATGATCCGCTACTACTGGGAGGAGGACATCGACAACTGCGTAGCGCGGATGTCCAGCGCGCTCTACATCTACGGACACGAGTACTTGGGAGCCGGCGGTATGATATCATTCCACACTAGCTGAACCCAGCGGTTTCACCCGCGCTTAAAAATTAAAAAGTTATACATATTTAAACATAATTGAAATCCCGCTCTCCCGCGAGTGGGCCCGCATGCGCGTGGAGCGCGTGCTAATGATTAAAAATTAAAATAGCCTATGTTTCCCCTTAGACTTTCACCTATCTTCCAGTGAAAGCCCCGTCAAAATCGGTCCAGCCCTTTAGAAAATTACTTTACACAGACAGATGGACAGACAAAAATATTTTAATTGCATTTTCGTTATAGGTGACATGTATACTTTTATATGCATTGAGTAGAAAAATGTTATTTTGAAATCACAAACAGACATTTCAACTTTATTTATTTACTTTATGTATAGATGACTTACTTATGGTCCGACTCCAGCGGCACTACCACCACACCTATTTCTCCTTTATAATAGCAACGTTAAGCGCTTCTGTGTTGGGGTTTGAAGGGTGTAGGGTAAGGGAGACATACTTATCCGAGGCGTTCATGCTTAGTCCTCACGGGTCATGTCTATGGGCGTTAGCGGCCACTTACCATCAAGTAAGTGCACTGCATGATTTTCTATTTCGATGTATAAAAAAGCTAAAATGTTGTCTTGTTATCGAGTAGATATCACTTGCTATGTAAATATGTACATATATTGGGTACAACATCCGATTGATTATGTGATATGATGTACCTAATGTTATTCTTATACTTCTTTATTCTACGTTTAATTTTTGACCTATTATATCAAATGATTGATAAACTAACGACATTTTTGGAGACATTTCTAAGATACCAAAATAAGATATTCATATTCATTCAGATAGTTCAAAAATCCCTATTATTGAGACCTGGAGTCTTGTAGCAGATGCTTTACATCTTCTCAGAACTAAGTTGAAACTATATCTCTCTTACCCAATCCAAAGGCAAAAATAGGTGTGGCCGAAGCTAAGTCCGAACTCGAACAATAAAGTGTTCTACCACTTCAGAACTAATTAGTAGAGTAGAGTAATAAATTCTATATTAAATTCACTCAGCTGATCTGGAATAAGTTAATTCATTATCTCGCGTTTGAACTATGATACTAAATGAGTATTAAGTAAATATTGATATTTAATTAAAACGTTTGCGCGCGAGCTATGTTCCCATGCCGTGCTCTATCCGCACCTCCGCCTTCCTATCTCGTTGGAGCGCTTTAACTTTACTCATAATTAAATTAACTATGCAAATATAATTGTTGTCTTTTTATTAGTTTTTATACAATTCTTTAACATATTATAGATTACTCTCTTCAACTGTAAGATATAGTTACCATCTAATAACTTAGTTGTAAGTGTTGCGTTGCGTTGTTCGAAATCACTATGGATTTGACATTGATTGATCACTTCCTCTATCATTGCTTATAGACAAAATCATCTACATTCCAACTTCACGATCGTTGCATTTATAGTCAATACAAAATAAGAGGTCCATTTGGACACATGCCACTTCAACACCAAGCTCCACCCATACTTAGTGCGTGAAAGTTGTGAAACACGTGTCACATATTTTTCGCGGCGTTTATTCGTAATAATCGAAACTTTGAACTACCGATGATTTATTATTAACTCGCTTTTGTTGGATATTACCATAAAAATAAACAAGACCTCGTATCGATAATTCAAGAATAAATATTAGTGTTAGCATAATTCTAATAATTTTCATCGATCAGTGAAGATTTTCTTTCATTTTCCGAAAAAGATTTAATAGTATAATTACAAATAATTGTTTATCTTTTGCAGAACCCCATTAATTCTACAGATTTTACAGATTCTATAGAAAAATATTAAATATTCTTTCTAGAATGTATTAATGAAAACAATTTAACGTCCTAAGGATTTAAATAGTTTTCTCATAAGTATCGGTTTTTTATTATCTATTGTTTGATTTATTACATCCTTAGGTGACATCTGCCAAAATGAGGGTATTAAATTGTGGCTACTATAGGTACAATTTATTAGAAGACGCCCTGGAAATATAAATAAAACAATTGCACAAGCCACCTATCACTTACTTTTTTGTGAGTAAATCTCAAATTTTATAACGAGCTTCGTTGCAAGCCTCAGAACGCTTGAGAAAACTTTTCGGTATAAAGTGCTGTCAAACAAAGCGGAATTTTTGCCGGACCATAATTAGTTTTGGTCATATCAAACTTCCGCTGAAGTATGCACCGCGCAGAAATTAAACGAAATTTGCATTATATGTCAAACGTGCCACATTTTGTTTTTGTTACAAAGGTAGAAAGGTGATTTTGGGATTCCACATGATATGCAAGATGATTGATTGTATTTTATACTAGCTTATTCCCGCAGTTCGCCAGCATTAAAGAAGTAAAAACGCGCACATATTTCAACATAAGTGATACCCGGCTCTACTTCGTTAGCGCGCATGCACGTGGAACTCGCACTCAGCTACCTTCCAGTGAAAGTCCCGTTAAAATAAGTCCAGACGTTTAGAAGATTACTTCAGCCAAACAGACAGACAAAAATATAATAATTGCATTTTTGTTATACGTATCGTGTATACTATCATATGCATTGAGTAAACAATTGTTTTATTGAAATCGCAAACAGACACTTCAATTTTATTTATTTACAATTTTAGTTTTTACCGAAGTCGTTTTCTTAATTTGTTTCAAAATATTCCGATATTCCTTACGCCGCATTCTCGAAGTCAACAAATTACGGAGCGTTGGCAGATGGCAGTGGCGCGGCGTAGTGGCAGCTACGCACTACAACAATAACAACGTGCAGGCACATTGGAGCGCATCACTTGCGTGCCGAACTGCGCCCGCGGCCTTCGCGACCACTTGAACCCACCGTCTTCCACGCTGCGTCCGCTGTGCGCTGACTTGTATGCTGATATTGTAACCTTTTGCACCTGGATTTATTTGGGCGGTCACGTCCAGTTGGAAGAAATAATACATAATTAATAATTTTTAAAAGTAATAATACCCTCTTGGCCTGGACTTGTCTCTGATACGTCGGTGTGTCCAGGTGTGCTTGTAATCACCCCGCTGACGGACCGTTGCTACCTGTGCCTGATGGGCGCGCTGCAGCTGGACCTCGGCGGGGCGCCGGCCGGGCCCGCGGGCACCGGCAAGACCGAGACCACCAAGGACCTGGCCAAGTCGCTCGCCATACAGTGCGTCGTGTTCAACTGCTCCGAAGGTGGGTGTGGTAGGGAATCTTCAACGGCAAATACCAAATTGTAAAAACTGTTATATTGACGTTTATAGAACATTTAAAAAAATAACATAATAATTATAGAGATTGCATTGACGGTCTGTCCGCAAGTAGCGTGCGATCTTACGCCGTTGATGCGCCCGGTTGATGTATGCGCGTGCGCAACTGCGCATGACGTGCGCGCACTTACAGGGTGTATACGGTGCCAGTGACAACCCCGTTTCTGATTCCTTAATACTAAATTACCCCATGGAGAAAAGGCTCCATTTGATTGTTTATAATAATAAACATTTAATTGCTTGATTACTTAAATAAAAATAAAAAAAAACATACATACATCCGAACATAGTACCTCCTCCTTTTCGAAGATGGTAATTAAAATTATTTTTTTATGTTATTAAGAATTTAAAAAAAATAGCTTTTGAGAAATCTTAAGCTGAAAACTAAAATAAATCTAGTCAAATATGCTCCCCCGAAGAAGGTTCGCAAAGGAAACCGCGCTGTTCTCTGCGAGTTGAAGGGTTATGCATTTTACATTCGTTATGTCCGTATCGTAATGGTTTCCGCTCGGTATTTCCTCTTGACTTCAAAATCCACGTCAGATATTTTTAGACCGCCACTAGACGGACGCGGTTTAATTATATTGTTATATTTTTATGAAAAATTAAAACAACCGTTGAAAAATTGAATTTTCTCATAAAAGTTGATAGAGTATAAAGATAATATATGTATTTGTCAATGCATTGATTTATATTTGTTAATTAGTAATTGCGAAATATTTTTTTAAAATATGTAAAAACATAAAGACGCGCTGATTTGAAACTTTCTTCTTTAAGGAATTGTGGTTGTTATTATTAAAATTTTATTCTTGCTCAATTACCCCAAATCGAATCATAAGTTGAAGCATTTTTCTCATATAAACAAATAGTTATTATTATACCGGTGTTGGGTTTGTATAATTTTTTTTATAGTACAGTGTGACCTAAACCCGCACTTTACGCACGCTTTTTCGTTGCGTAAGTAGCCTATTTCGGCAC
>DWPV01007001.1:0-11043 GCA_018251915.1 Urbanus proteus proteus
GCAACCGTTTGTTCAATTTCGGTGCTGGCTAGAAATCTTTGGGTTCGACCAAAACTTCGGCCCATTTTGGCCAAAGCCGAAGATGAAGCTTCGGTCAGACACTATTAAGGGGACTCCAACAGTGGCGATTTGAGAAAATATCAATCCCAATTAGAAGGACTGAAAGCTTAGTTAATAACTTATAGTAAATCCAGAGAAAAATTAAATAGTTCCACATAACGAACGATACAACATGTCCGTTAATATTAAAGTAGTATTAAATGTCCTTTTTAAGGCACAGAGTTGCGGATGAGGATAAAGATAGAGTACAGTCATCGCCCATAGCTGATTCAGGCGCTAATTATAGATAACTAATCTTGCGTGGTAGGTGCGTACACTTCGATTTGTATACAGAATTTGAAAGGAAATAGTTTTTGAAAAGTTACCGTCTGTGGTGTTGATTGCGAATTGGAATTCGAAAACTGCGGAAACAAACAACTTTACGCATAATATTACGTTTGGATACCTATTATACATAATATTCTTTCATGTTCTTCTTAAGAATTATCGTGATAGTATGTTTTCATATAACATTACAGTAAATGAAAAAAAAACATATTTATCTATAAGAAAATCTTTTAAATCTCTTAACTAATTAGTTTGCGTGGATCAGATGAGGTAACAATAATTATAAATATAGTAAATCGACCAAATAAATAAAAAAAAACATGTGCAAGAGCTATTGCTAAGTTATTAACTCTTGAAATTCCATAAAAGTACGTATTACTTTCAGCTGTAACGTGCACCTTCAACGATAACATACGGCAATAAATGGAAAGAAAGTAAGTACAGAATCGTATTATTTATTCAATTGTTGGCAATATGCAACATTTTGAAGTAATGGCGGACTGCACGCAATTCGGCAGTTGTATGCAATGAACTATGAAGTGTGTATTCAAGTGTAATAATCGTAGCAGCGTTCAATGAAAGATAATAAAAGATATTACTTTTAATTGTATCGTATCGTCTAATAAAATGATACTATATCGGTGTTTTTTTGGTTCTCGAGTTCGTCTCTGTTAAGTGGTCATTCCTTCACACCTAAAACAAAATTAACTTCAGGTAAGTTCGTTTTTACTTTTACAAATTACTCACTAAGACTACCTACTCTGTCGTGATGTGTTTAGAACCGATCAATATCTATTACAAAATTCATTCAGAATTCATAAAAACTAAGTAGGTACCGAAATATCAACAAATTGTAAATTCAATCATGTTAAGTATTTTAAGTAATTGATACAAAACATGCGAGTAAAGTTGTACGTACAGTAAAATGCAATATAAACATAAACGCATATTTTCTATACATATGTGTATGTATGTATGATTCTCATTCAATTGAACGAAATCGCAAACGTCCACCGAAGATCGGCTTCCGTTCTCGATTCCAAACGGAGCCGCTTTGTGTTGATTTGATTGACGTCTGAGATGATGCTTGTGTGGCGTATTTTGATCCTTCCGAGCCGAATTCGTTAGTGTAGAAGTGTGAAGAATGTTTAATAAAAACTAAGCTGGTCTGACATCTCTGATATTTTGCAGATTATGCGCAATTTGGGCCTCTTTAGAAAAAAAAAACACGGAATATACTATGGGAATCTCTTATATTGGGAGTTTTCTACTAATCATACTTGTCATCATAATACCAGGTCTTTTATCCACAACCCACAACACCTGGTATACGAGTAAACTTGTAGGTAAATTAAAATGTTCTTAAGATCTTAACCAAAAGGCAAACTATATAAAACTACTAATCCAGTAAAATATAACTGTTGTCAGAATTACATAACGATACCTATTTCAGTCGTCTCTTAGCCTAAATTTAGAACTCCTAATAATAAGTCATTCTGTCCTCAAACTCGAATCGTCCACAAAAACCATTAGTAAGTTCGTTGCCCGTCGCATGAAACCAAAACAAAAATCTCTGATAACAATCGTTATTCCATTGTGGTTTCAATTTTTGTCGTGAGCTATAAAGGCTCATTGTGCTACTAGTCCATCAAGATTAAGAAACCTATGGAGTTGTATTCGTTACGAATGTGGTTAAGTACCAGTATAAAAATAAAACTTGACTCGTAAAGGACAACCAAATGCCAAAAGAACCAAAATTACTTATCTATTACGTAGGGCAGCAATACTCAAAGTGTTCTCAGCGGACCCCTGGGGCTCCGCGAAGCCTTTGTGGGGGCTCCGTGAGAATAGTAGAAGTGTGAACAGAAAGGTGAAGGGAATAGAGTGAAAGGAAGAGGTGTATTTTTCTCATTTAATGATAATATTTTGGGGGTCCGTCAAAATTTTCGCTGGTCAAAAGGGGTCCGCCACCAAAAAAGTTTGAGAACCGCTGTCTTAGACACTAACAAAATACGAGTAGGTAATATTAAAATTGACAAATATCATACCTACTGTAAAATTATATAAATATTGTCACCGCTGAATATACGTAAAATCTCATAGTTCAGCGGATTTTTGATTTGTTTACATGTGTGTAGTTATTATAGGAAAATATTATTATTGGAAAATTACATCATAAACTTAATGCAGACAAATAAGAAACTGTTTTTGTTTATTGTTTCGTGTGTTGCAATTGAGCATTTGAATAAGAAATTGGCTTTTATGTTTAAATCACGCACCAATAGTTCAATTACACTTATATTGCGTAAAACGGTGTTAATTTTATTGAACAATTACGTAGTGACATAAAGTAATTTGAATAAATTTAATAAAAGTCCTGAACTCATGAAAAATACATTCAAAACCCAAAACATACGTAGGCCCATTGAATTTCATTGTGAAATTTTGATCTAAGCATCGTCGCGTCGAGGATCTGCTAAGTTACTACTACTGTGTACTAGTATCTTCGATCAACAGTTGGTATTGTTGATCGAAGACGAGTATTAAATGGTAGTACAGCCCTCTCTCCTCTGACCGGTCCCGGGTCTGTCTGAATCCAACGGTTGCCGCCGTCTTCTGGTATTATTTTCACCTGTAGCGTCCTGCACCTATTCCTTTTGCCAAGACGTCGTCACCAATCGAAGACCTACCCCATCGGTTTTTATACTTATCAAAATAAAACATATTGAAACAAAACATACACAGTTCAAACGGCTATAATTACGATTTTGATTCACGCGAGTTCTAGTTAATAACTAATTCCCATTTCATTGTAAAATTACTGTTCTTATAATTGTGAGTTATCCGATAACAAATCAGGTTTAAACCTGAAATTATCCAATATTATTTATTGGAACATAAGTATGTTAAACCAATCGTGTTTCGCTTGATTAGGCTTTTGTCAGTTTTCTAATTTCGACACCTGGTGCCATTAAAAGATTTCGACTGGCTGGACAAATAGGCCTGATGCAAATACATTAAGCAATCCTGATTTGTTTAATTATGGAGTTAGTACACTAGTAATCCTTTCAGACAACGACTACGCAAACTATTATGATAATTATTCATCGGTTCACGTTATTAAAATTAGACATTGAGTGGAAGATTTACTGAAGTGAAACTTAGATTTTTGGAATGGATGTCGAGTGAAGTTTGTAGAATTTTAGAAATATTTAAAAAATCTTTATTATTAAAACCGGGTCAAACGGGTTCACTATACAATCCAAATTCAAAAAGTTGAGTTAGTTAGAACCCAGAAACCTAGTTTTACTTTTATTAATTTGTCTATGTTTGATATTTAACAAACTTCGCTAAATTCTCGTATGTGATCAATCTAAGTCTCATGTTCTATAGTCGAGTAATAAATTAGTACTTACCCATACAGTTTTTCTAATACAAGCTCCAAGTGACCCAGTAAAAGATCGTCAACCCTTTTTAGTAAAAGTTGATGATTCTAGTTTGTATGAAGCAATTAGGATACTAGAAACTTAAGAAAGACTACTATAATTAGAATTTTATGTAATATTAAACGCAAAATTAAAATGACAGCGACTTAAGAATATTAAATGTGTTTAAGTTTAAAATAAACAAAGTTTTAATCTGAAGACTTGGACTGAAGCCCAGGTGAATAGGTACTGAAGTACCTATAGGAATACGAGACGTCATACACGTATCCAGTGTAGCCATACACTGGATACGGTTACGTACAACCAATTTTTAGCTTAACTATAATTTATAAAAATTGATTTTAATAAAGCATTTATGCGTCAAATACGGCATAGTGATGCATAAACATACAAATTGCTTATGAGACAACATGGTGCATTATGCAGCTTTATCGAGGAAGCTGGAAAGTGTATCTAAGGTTTATGCAGTCGAGTATTTATGGTATTGGACGTGTGCCAGTATAGGTACATGACGACCTTACATAATAGTCTCCGGCGACAACAAAATATGGCTTGGATGTAACTTATGGAGTCCATTCATTTAACGCGGGGAAGTAGAGCCTTGGTAATGCAGAAGGCATTTGTATTATTGTAGTGTAAACTAGCGAAGTTTCCAGTAGTAAATATTATTATCACGAGCATTGTTGCTTTTATGGATTTCATTTCAGATAAGAAAATTCTATAATGTTGTTCTTGATTTCATTCTTCTCAAAATTTGTTTATTCAGTGTTCCATTGTTTTAGTTCAAACTTTTGAAACTTGGTTTCTAATTTTGTTTTTATGACGTCTCGAATAAATCAATTTGTATTAAGCATTATCAAGAAGTCTACTGCCTCACTGTAGGTTTGGTTGCATTTTGAATGAGAATGGTTTAGGTTTTAGGCAATAGTCCTTCGTGCTAACCAAATTTGGTAGACAAGACAAGAAGGTGTAGTTATTGAATAATTTCTATTCAATGTGCAATCCTGACATTATACGCGTTCGTGCGTCGGCTTGTGTAATGAATCCTTTGATTTTCTCAGAACAAAACAATCCTGTGTCTATTTATGCGAAGCAATACTACTATTTATACCCCGTTATAATACCATTTTAATTAACTACAAGTTTTCTATTGATAACTAAAACATACTAGGTAACTAACTACCTATGAAATGAAGAAAAAAATAAGTGCAAAAATGTGCAACATGACCGCAAAGTTACTCACTACCAGTTTTATCGCATTATCACCACCATTACCACAGTACTTCCAAAATACTAATGTGAAATGAATAGTATATTGTTCTTTTTGTCAAAAAACACGATTGAACTAAATGATGTCATAAAGTTGCATGACCCTGACATTGAATTCAATTTGGTCTGACCTTTACCAGTCAAAGTTTTATCTCTTATCTGCTTCCGAATTCGAAGCTCGCTGAGAGCTATCGCGTCGGAGGCCGGTTCGCGAGGTCTTTGAACCTCCAAATTCCCCTCCACTGTTTAAGCCACGGCTATATTTAGAACTGCACGTTCTTACCGATTCGGGACGCGGTTATTACTCAAAATCTAGGAATTCATCTTTAAGATTATTTTTGAGATGCTCGAAGTTATAAAGTTACTATGATGGAATAATAAACACGTTGGGACACGTTACATAGTTTATCTTGGTTTTGCTATAGAATTAGCTTTTCTATTGATTGTTGTTTTTACTGCATGTCATGATCATTCGGTCGTACTTTATGTTAGTTCTTATTGCAACTTTGTCCAAACGTTACCTTTCGGAGACGTAATGTTGGATGGATTATTTATATAAGCTTGACTATGTCTATTATTATGACCAATTTAAATTTAGTTATCGTAATCGTAATATACTAAAATATCATAGAGTTAGTGCACAACGAATTCATAGTTGTAGTGCACAACTAATTCATGCTAGTCGACGCAGTTGCGTTTAATATACAAAGTAAACTTTGTATGTATATTATATTGCGTTACATATAAATGTTTTTGTCAGAAGCCAAAAGAGTTCATAATACTTAGATCTTACTTAATCTAAAGACGGACACTTTAATTTTATTCATAAACATCACATCACATACATCATCACATGTGTGTTAGATAATCTACTACGCCGATAGCCTGCTGAAGTCATTAGTCAACATAAAATTGTAACTATCAAAACAGATAGCTTCTTACTTCAGAAATCAGAATACTTGCGTTGTCAATGAATCACGATTAACTCACGCATATCGTCATCTTATACGTCTTTGTCTATAGAATACTAGCAATAACATATGATGAATAATAAAAATATCTTTTCAAAGTCATCGAGACAATGGCCGAACAGAAAGATAAACTTGGTGTATAAATCACTCATTCCGAATATGGTTATTACTATACATAAATCAGTAGAAATGCCAGGGAGGCCAAAAATGTGGTTAAGATTTGCTCATTTACACATATTTGTGTATCAAATTCAGGTGTGGGTGTGGTTAACGGATTAACCGATTTTGATACGGTTTTTACTTATGATTACTTAGTGCTCTTAGATATAGTTGCATGATGTTTTCCAAATCTAGTTATATATTAAGTTTTAGATTTTTTTTAATATTGATGTGGAATTTCTTAAACTTAAACCTATGTTTCCAAATGTTTAATTGGCAACTCAATATTTTTTATACTAATGAATTAGTGGCCGTTTGTTATCATCACTTTTTGCCTTATAACAGAAGTTAAGAAGTGGGAGAGAAGAGAGAAGTTTTACTTGTTACATTTCCTTACAAACTTTATAAACCTACAGGTATAATTTATTCGTGCTCATGAAGTTTGTTTCATGAGCACGAATAAATTATACCTGTAAGTGAAGATAAACTACAGATACCTACGGATATTGATTCACCTCTACATCAAAGAATAACGTAACGAGGCGTTTTATTGAACAGCGATTGACGCTTAATGTAATAAACATAGTCACGCACATGCAGCTACGATCTAAAGTGATTTAAATTACATCTCTTTATATAACTAATCTATACATCCATACTCTATGCAAATAAATAAAATTGAAGTGTCTGTTTGTCATTTCAAAATAACATTTTTTTACTTAATGCATATGAAAGTATACACGCTATCTATAACGAAAATGCAGTTTGAATAAATTTTGTCTGTCTGTTTGGCTGAGCTAATCTTTTAAACGGCTGGACC
Organism: Urbanus proteus proteus; assembly: GCA_018251915.1. Classification (NCBI taxonomy): domain Eukaryota; kingdom Metazoa; phylum Arthropoda; class Insecta; order Lepidoptera; family Hesperiidae; genus Urbanus; species Urbanus proteus. The sequence continues at coordinate 7,053 of DWPV01007001.1, forward strand.
GATTTTGACGGGACTTTCACTGGCAGATAGCTGAAGTTCTAAGGCGTGACATAGGCTACATTAATTTTCGAAAAAAACATGAGCGCGCGCGCCACGCGCATATGGGCACCCTTGCGGGAGCGCGGGGTGTTACCTATGTTTAGATAAGTATTACTTTTTTAACGCGGGTGAAACCGCGGGGTTCAGCTAGTCTCTTTATATAACTAATCCTTTTATTAAAAGGCTTTAAGCTGATGTCAATTCTACGTATATTTGTTCTACAGTACTCGATCTTGATACGTCGACTTTTTGTTTAAGATCTTTCTTGCGCCATTGTCGCGGTTTATCCAGTCTTCAGTAGCCATCTTTTTGTAATACCACCGCACTGCAATTTCTCTTTCGTTCGTGATTGGAATGAAGTTTCAAGCGATTCTGAGTATTCTTTAATTGTGACCGCTTTAGAGGGCGAATACACGCTGATTTGGAATGTATTATAAGTACCTATATGAACCTTAATTTTTATTACACGTATTATATTAGACTAGCTTCCCACCCCGGCTTTGCACGGGTGTAATGCTGATACTAAATATACTACAGAAAAACTGATGTTACTATACATATAAACCTTTCTCTTCAATCACTCTATCTATTAAAAAAACCGCATCAAAATCCGTTAGTTCTAGTTTTAAGCATACATAGGGATATAGGGACAGAAAAAGCGACTTTGTTTTATATTATGTAGTGATTAACTTGTTATTAAATAAACAATGTTATCAAATCTTGAAACTCAATTTAATCTACGTCTAGTTGTCGCATCGACATTACCTACCTACCATTAACTTTGTATAGTTATAGTTTCATAAAGGTTAAATACTTAACTTTGTATATGTGTACTTTTCAATATTTTGGCATTTTTGAGCTGAACTGATTATAGAGCCAGGAGGTGTATTGTGGAAATATTCAGTGGCTACTAGAAAACCCGTCAAGTTTGGATTCATATATGTAATGCCTTTTCACAACAACAATACATTAGTGTGTAATAAATGCGAGTTCCGTAGTTTTTTATTCTAAAAATATTCTTATTCTGTATATATGACGTAAGAATTATTTTGGGTTGTCGAATGATGACTAAGACTTGATAAATAGATTTTGTCAGAAATAATAAAATTTGCAATATTCATCCCTCCTTGAGATACTCATGTTCATTCAATTACAACATGTGGTATTGGCGTGATGCGGGCGGAAATGGATCCAGCCAGGGCTTCTCAAATGGTTCTCAAAGGGAAGTAACGAAATTATGGCACTGAGAGTAAGATTGAACCCAAACTTAAAGTCTACAGATTCTATATGATTTACTAGTACTAATAATTATTAAACTAAGTTAGGAAAAAGGATAGGGAAATAGTATGACTAGAAGACAGTAGATAAGCCACTGGATGATGCAGAGGATACAGGGTTGGTCTGAATGACACAATCTAGAAGAACTTTGTCTCGGGCTGTGATCCTGTACTTCGATAAATTAAGACAGAAAAATGTTGCAAAGTTAACATACGCTTTGGAATAATTAACGTAAATTAATATAGTCTATTAATGAAAAATCCCATTAAGAGAGTCATGAACATGTCTCCCTTAATAGGATTTTAGCAGAGATTCGTAAAGGATTGATCAAGAATACATAGATTAATAATATTTGTGTTAAAGAATAGGTACATCAAGAATTGTATGGAATTGCAAAGTTTTCCCGCGTGCTCTCAATAAAATCAAAGCTTCTCTGGCATTTTAATTATCGATTAACAAGGTAATTAATGTGGATTAGATGCTTTAGTAGTAATTGTTAGCATAATTAAGACTAATCCTGTGGCGCCAGAATAAATCGATCATCTCATATTTATATGCGTTAAGTGTGTAATGATTGGCAATTTATTTACATGTTTACATATATTATAGAAGCTGTGTCATTACATTATTTACTTATATTTGTTTTCCTAGTGATAAGTATTTATCATCCACAGACAATTAAATCGATTTATGTTCTTAATGTAACTTCTAATCGATTTATGCGTGTGTGTTGATTTGTTTTTAAGAGTAAGAGGAAATACACTTCTTGTATGTGTTTAATTTTTTTCAGTTGATTGGTGCTTATATTTTTGGCAAAGAGATTGACGATTTTTAACATTTACTAGTGGGTTGTTTGACGGTTACTGTGCATTTTTTGCACGGAAATTGATTTAACGCTAATTATCAAAACATCAAAAAAAATCAAGAAACAGTCCTCTAGAAAAATCATAGTAGCAAGGCATATTTATGCGAGGAAGATGTTAGTTAGTGTCCTTAGGAGTCGTAGTATGTACTTATGCCTACTTATCTAGAATCGATCCTATATAGGGCATCTGCTCTATATTGGTGTAGCTATCCCTGAGCACTGAACATTAAACATTATTGGAGACTAATTGAGTACTTATTAGGTCGCTAGCTTGTCTTCAAATTTCCGCGAATCAATTACCACACTAATATCGACGTAAGGTTTTCGAAACCATACAGGAATTCGTAGTGTCATATTGTATCCCTACAAGGAACGTACACGGTAATAGGAAACGTTCTGTTTACTTGTGGTAGCTGGTGTTTTGTTTCGAATGTATCAATTTTCATATTCCGTCTTGCTCGCTATTGTCTATCTCTGTCGCAAGATCTATTTAAGGCAACATTTTTTATAGCAAGCCCCGAATTAGCTTCTTAGACAAAAGGTCCCCCACGTAGTTGGATTATTAAATTATCCGCGCGTAATTAAATTGTTATGCGAAATATTTAACGAGTAAAATGTGGAATTAACATTGCTCTTGATATACTGTGGTCTACTCGAAAAGATAATATAACGACGATTAGCATTCATGATTGGGAATTGGCACAGGATGATGAGTTGACAAAAATGTTTCATATTCATTAATTAGGAAGTAATTGTAATATGCACCTAGAATTGAGTGAAATAAAATTAAGTTATGGATTTTGCCAATAAACATACCATGTCAATATAACCATGAGTGCGCCGGCCACGTACCTACCTACTGAATCAATTTAAAAAACTTACGGACATCAATGTCAGTGGTAGACCGGAATTTACTTCAGTAATACTGCTGTGTAACAATCCTCTTCGCAGGATTGGCCCTAATCCACACCAAAAAAACCTTTAGCTGGACAGCGTTTGCTTGATGTTGAAGCTGCCTGCAATTATGACAAGTCTTGATTTTAACTTTGGTCAAAAAGTCGAATATCTCTCGATTAAATCGATAATAAATTTTCGCTTTCCATACGTAATGTAATACAAATTTGATTGTCCGTATGTCATTTGTATGCAAATACATTTTTTGTCGCGTGTGCGTTCACAATATTGCCGTTGTTATTTCGAACACGTATTATTAAAGAAGTTATATCCGCTATAATGGTTTCCGGTGATGTCAAAAATTGCATCCAATTTCGTATGATGAACGTCGCTTGCCAAATTGTTGAATTAATGACAGATTGTCTCTTATTAAATTGCATTTTTGATTGCCAATTAGGTGATATTAATGAATTATTGTTTTGTTTGACTTTCCTTTACGTTATTTTATGTAACGTCATTTATTGTGAGATATTTTAAAACATATGTAGTTCTATAGTTTATGAATTTGGCTGATGCTTGGTGCTGCTGATGCTGGCTAGATGGCCTGTGTTTAATATTTTGCTAAGGACCACGCTGGGAGTATTTTTTTAAATACCACACTGGTGCTACGGTTGCAGTTGTAAAAGACATACAAGGCGTTCTGTCTTAGTCTTCGGGGATAAGATCGCGTTTTCTACTCGCTTCAGATGTATATTTTTTAGTTACTTATGCTGTATGTGTCTGTCTTTTTTTTTTTTGATTATGAGGGGGAAACCTTCAGAAGGTACCCGGCGCCTCTGGAGCGACGACGGGTTATGTGGGATTTTTACCGCACTAAAACCCTCCCGGTGGCCGTCCTCGGCGCTGCGAAGAGGA
>DWPV01007002.1:0-11042 GCA_018251915.1 Urbanus proteus proteus
ACTGGTCAGCAGCAGTAACGCAAAACGCAAACAGTTTTTGAATGCGTAGGGCTTATCTATGGTTGTATAGATCTTTGAGCATATCTATATTTATTGGCGTGTGATGTCCGTCTTGAATAGCTCTACTCGGTCTCTGTCCGTGGATATCATAGCACCTCAGGGACAAGATCCAGGAGGTGTGTAACAGTGTCTTCTATGTATTATCAACACCCATAGCAGTTACCAATACGCATGTCAGGCACAGTGACAATTGGTTAAAAACTATTTTAGTGGAGGCATATGTCCAACAAAAAAACACCTTTTAATCCTAGATTTGAATCAATTTAAACAGGATTCCCAAAACGAGGTGATTTTTCGAAAAGATTGACACAATTACGAAAGGAAAAAGAATATTTTCACACTAAAAATATTTAAATATCGTACGTAAATTGAAAAACCGGAATTAAAGTCCGTCGAAAATTGTCTTCTTTAGGTACCGGAATATATTTTCTGACTGCTCTACGATAAGTCCTATAATCCAAAGTAAAAAAACTTTACAAATTTAAACAAATATTTAATTTTTATTCGTCTTCTGGTTGTGTAGGATACACATGTTTGTGTGTTCATGGCTTCATGGTATCTATGAGTCAAATATGTAGGTACGATGGAGTAAAAGTGTAGAGGTGTAGTGGGAATCTAGAAAATCATAATTTAACCAATCTATACTTATAATAATAAATTATTACACTTATATGAACCATTAACATACCTATATTAATTTATTTCATTATTATTTTATTAGATATAGGAGGGGTAGAAAATGACGAAGAACAAAAACATAGCCTTCGCCTTTTTCGCAAGATGTGTAAGTCAACAAAAATCTGTTATTTTATTAAAACTATACATATCCTTAATTACACTTAGTTCATTGCAGTGGGCCTGTCTGTTGTTGATGAGGAAGTAGAAAAAATATGTAAGTTCATTTTTAATTTGTTCAATTAAGCACTTACGCTTAAAGATTTACGTAGTAATTTATTTCAATATTTACCTTACAGTAGAAACTCGAATATTGTACCTGAAACCAAGCAATTTGGGTAAGTAAAGGCATTTTTTCAAATCAACATAAATACACATAACTTGTTAATATTTCGTCGTTTGTTTTTAGATGATAACGAAAGAGTTGAGAGCCTTGGGGAGTACTTCAATAAAATCATAATGGCCCAGTCGTTCAATGGTACGTAACGTAATATATGCTGAACTTATTACCTATACTTATTTTATTCAGTTTTAACGACCTATTGTCACTAAATTTGCTAGGGTTTTCCGAAGTTTTCGGGTTCAATACACAAAAGAACACACAACACACAGATAGAAATCTGATTGGCACAGAAACCTTACGATTCCCCCATTATTTATAAAAGGTTATAAGGAATCCAAAATATTTTTTTTAATTTGGATTAAAACCAAAATTTACATAACGTTCGCTTATTGAGACACGTTGCTTCGAAAATCAATTCACTTAATATGTACACGTTGTATTTAATCATTTATTTATATTATAATATCAAATTAACAGACGCAACGACGGCCTCCGTTCCCAAACTGGCGAAAATTGAGCCAGATAGAAGTATAGAGTCTACGGAAAGTGGAATAAAAGTAGAAAATTCACAAAATGTAAGAATTCGAAAGAAATTTTATCAATTTCACTCACTCATTATTAAAATATTTTGTAAAAAATAATTTAACTATTACCTATGAATTTCGTTACAAGTAATTTTTGGTTTGATATAACAAGTAAGTTTAAAAAACCGATCCTTTATATCTACAGACGTAACGTGTTAGAAGTGTTCAATGTTTTGTAGATGTAAATTACCTTTAACACGTGACTATTTGATGCTGTAATTTCCAAAAATATTTTCAGGAGGATATCAGTGCCAGTGTTCTAGACAGCAGTAATTCCAAACCAACAAGACGACAATTTTAACAAATGATCAAGCCGCCACAGAAAATATTTTACATGTATAACATCATCAAAATTAGTTCTCAAGATTAACAACTGGTTTTTGTATTTACATAGTACACAAATTCCTTTCCTAGTTAGATAAAGATAAACATGAAATTAAGTTGACCACAAAATGAGACTGTATGTTCATTGTTACTAAACCTTACGTTATATAAAAATAATATTGTATTACGCAGCATAAAATTATGTTCTGATTAAAAGTTATTAAAGTTATCAAAGTCGGTTCCCTATTTCCCAAAGGACAATCCCTCGGTAATAGAGGGTTGACGGCGGTGCTTCACATTCAGTAACATCATATTCTTGTAAAGAGACGACTTTGCTTATTTAAATAATATTCTAAATTTATCTTAAAAAGCAAAAGATTACAGAAATTCTTGCAGTAAACTATATAAGGATATTAACGTTAAGTTCTTACAATAGCGGTTTTTATTGTAAGAACATAATATAGAAAAATCAGTTGGTATCATTAGGTATTTCTATTTCTATCTCCTTGTACAAGTAAAATGTAAAAGGTTACACGCGCCGCTCTTGCTCCATTTTACCGAGTGCCTATCGGATTACGGTTGAAAAAGTAAAATGCCAATTACCACAATTTATTTACTCTTAGAAAACTAAGAGTTAAGATTATTCAACGCGAAAAAACTCCGTGATGCAGCTAGACATTCTTTCCTTAAAAACAAAACCCTTGCAAACAAAAACGTGTTATTTAAAGTACTCCGAAAATCAATTGGCATCATTACTTTTTATTTATATAAAGATCTTGTTGTATAAGTAGAAGGTAAAAGGTAAAAGGTTACACGCGCCGCTCCGGCTATTTTACTGATTGCCGATCGGATTACGGATGAAAAATTAAAATACCGATTGTCACAATTCCTTTACTCTAAAACAACTTTTAACGGTTTGAATCTTCAACGCGAATAAAACATGCCATCGCTAAGAATTATTAAAACAAAAACGTATTATTTAAAGTCCTCGGTACTATAAAATCAATTGGCATTATTACTCGTATTTACATAAAGAATATCTCGCTCTATAAGTAAAAGGTAAAAGGTTACACGTTCCTGCTCCATTTTACGGAGCCGATCGAATGTCGGACAAGGCCACTCGAACCAGCCTCCAGACGTCCCGGAATCAAATGACAGTGTCCGCTATTCTTTGACTTATGTAGGCCGATTCCTTTTGTCCTATAACAGTTCTCTTTTCAAGGTTGAACTGATATAACGAGTTGCACGCAAAGTTGTCTGTTAGATACAGAGGCGAGCAACTGTTGTTTTTGTTTTAGTTCGCATTGAATTGCGATAGTTTGTTTTAGTATACGTTTTATGTACAATAAAAATATAGTTCTATTAAAGCCTTATACATGAATTGAACTATTTGTTATTTTTTTTCTTTAAATAAGTGTGAAAGATTTGCAAGAAAGACTGTATGAAGTGGTATAAACTATAAATAGGTAACAAAGAATATATTATCCGTAGTTTCAATTCTTAATATACATTTATTTATTATTCGTTATCATATTAACGAGTTTTACGCATATGTTAGACTTAGAGTAATCAAACCAATACGATCGAAAAACAGTATCTGTATGCTCACTGTAGGTGCTCGAAATAAAACAAAGGTTAAGTAGCTCTTAAACACGAAGAACATTTGATCACTCGAGGGTTAGAGGACTTGGCATTGATATTGAAGTACCCGTATTGTGAATAGTACAATGTCATGCCGTATAATTTATTTATTTAAGATTCTAAGAATGTGAACTAGCATAGCGCCAAGTCCTCTCTTTACGTGTATGACGTAGGATTTTTTTATGAAATTGAAGCAACAAATTACTAACATAACACTATAGTTCTCCTATTTTAAAACACATGAATATTTTTTCCTGATATATATTTTCTTTCTTTGTTAAGGAATAATCGTTTTCATAATTTTCTGTCTTCATAAAGTGTGGTAGAGAAAGTATTTATTTATTAATTTACATATTTTATATAAAATTACATTATAATCTAAGGGACTATAAACTAAGTAAAAATAGCATTAATTTATAAGACTCTATCCTCAAAAATCAACTAAATTTTAAAAATCAATAATATCGTATCGTTTTAATTGAAAGCAAAATTATATTGTGAAGGAAAGTAACTCTTACTTTGCTCTTAATTTAATCCAAGCTAAAGTGTGAATAATCGGCGTGAACGGCAGATTATGAGTTTGCGAGTGAAACTCTTAGTGGAAGAGCCGTAGTGAAAATAAATTGACTTAGCGGAATTAGAATTTCACGTAATTACATAAGTGCAACACTATCATATCTAGCGTTGAATATGTGGTTTAATTACGTTTTTTTGTTATATATATTTTTGTGTAAAGTAAATATATAGAAATGGTGGAGATTTTATGATTGACAAATGAAGAATTGACTTTAACCGAATTTAAAGTTATAGCTAAGTCTCAATTCGACAATTGGCCCTCCTGAAGTAGGCCATATACCAAAAGTAAATCGTAAACGGTCAATAGGATTTAGAAAAATCCTATTAAACAATTAATAATTGGTTCTTCTTTATTCTCTAGTATACGCCGAATTTTTATCTTTCTAAGCTAATCAAGAATATATTCTACTTTGATTTTAAGTGTTTAATCAAAAAACCTCAAAAGAGCACACATATTGACGGTAATGAATTGAGTAACTAGGTATCGATGAATGATTGGAAGTTAAAAGTGTTAAACTGACCTAAATTTTGACATCAATTCCCCCTAGGATAATTTTCGTTCAATTACAGTTGTCCTAGAACAGTTGCGTGACACATCATACAAATTTATTTGAAGGCCTACAAAGTTTCTATAATTCTAAGGTCTCAATATAGAGCGACTGTGCCTAGTACCTACGATGAAACCGCTGCGTCAAGCGCTTGGAATAAGCGTGATTACCGTCGCTTTACTGTGGAGTTAACAAGGCGTGCGCTTTATAGCTGTTGTATATGGCTTCACTACAAATAAATGTATTTATTTGTACAATAGCGCTGAATAAACATTTTAAGCCAGGGATAAAATCGTAATTAGTTAGGTCTATAGTTATATCCTGGGTGTGACGTGTAACGTCGGTTTTGAATAACACCACTTCTTTCCTATACATGCCCTATAATATCTACCTACTTAGGGGCGAAATCCAGGAATGTTTGTCTAAGCCTGCAGGCCTGAAAAGCCTAATGGGTTATCATTAATATCTGTCCTGATTGTTATAATTGTATAGCAGTTAAATTATCGAAGACCTTGGTTGTTTTGACCAACTGACCAAGGCAAGCGTCAGCCTTCCTTCTCTTAATTACATTGACGTAGTGTATTGGAGCATACTCCATCTCCAAATCTCCCTTTCCCAGCTGAATTGCATCCAATGGTTTATTAAATACCCCAACGACATTCCAGTCCAGATATTAAAATATTTACAATATGCATTCGAAATGCATTGCGTTTTAATGAAAATCCATTGTGAAATGAAGCACTATCACCACTGTTCTTGCACTATCTTCATTAGCTCTATCAATGAAATGATTATCTCGTGGCGATAACTCATCGATTACACTGATCGGAAAATGTGTAAATGCTCGATATCGATTAATGAATATAAAACATTTTGAGAATACACAAATAATAGTTTAAAGAAAGTTTCACCTTACAAATGGTACGTAGCAACTCTAGATTTGTCGCTAAGAAGTATCCTAATTAGGTACTTCCAGATAATCTCTCAAAATCCTAACAAATGTCTCCTTAAAATCGGATTACGTACATGTAGACTTCAGACAGATTAAGCGAGGAGAAATACCTCAGAAATAGACTTTGTTAAACTATAGACCCTTTTCTATTTATAGTTACTGTTTTTATATATATTCATTGTCAACTCATTTTTAGAGAGCGCGGGTCTTCTTTGAGTCAGCGGGATTTAGGGCCAAGTCTACTTCGCTGCCAAGTAAGAGTTGAAAGAGTTCACACCTTTAAAAACTTTTTTAATATCTCCAAAGGTTTTTGATGTATTGGAATAGGTTCCATTGAATCCCCTAATTTAAAGAACAAGTTCAAAGCCACCACTTTATTTTTATCGATGGGTTATATGACTAATACGAAATCAATGATTTTATTTATATTCTTAAAACGGGCAGTACTAATGAATTACAGTTTACTTTCCTACAAAGCCAGCACAGACCAAGATGAATGAATCGCTCGCTTGCAGAGTCAAGCTTTACGGTGAATAATTTTGATAGAATGACGTTTCAATTTGACTTTGTAGCGCTCGGTTTGCTCGACTCTAGTTAGTTGTGATTAAATGAACCATGCAGGTGACAGCCGCTGCAGCAAAATTCGTGACACTTCGTTTATTTCCAGGGAACAAATCGAGTGGGTTTAAGACTGAAACACGTACATTATGCGGTAAATAGGCAGATTGTAACGGTTACATGAAAACATGAAAAGCGTAAATTTGTCGCTATATTTATTTACTTCAAACGTTTAGCAATGTTTATTTTAACGCATCATAATATTAAATAATCGGAATAACGATTGTGAACAAAAGCAAAGAGCTCACGCTTTTAAAGTGAACCCAACAAAGCAAATTTGAAAGCAAATTTTATTTCGTCTTTTCTAAATGTTTTATAAGACCGTTTTGTATGGGTTTTTTTTACGCTTTACAAAATATGTATAATATAATGATAACGTTTGTTGGAAATGAATAGGCTCCGAAACTACGGGACCGATGTTAAAAATCTTTCACCAATTTAAAGATACATTTTTATTTAGTGCTATATAGGATATATTTCAGCAAAATTCGTATACTTAATTTTACCTTTATTTAACCCGCGTGAAACCGCGCGAATTAGCTCGTTTAATATTGAAGGTGACCAAAATTTAATTCCTTATATGTAGTAAAGGTAAGTATAACTTATAAGTAGGTAAGTAGTTCTTGCATGTTGACAAATTATGTGATAGATATGAAATATTAAGAGGTATTTTAACGACATAACAAGGAGTATTTCGAAAACATTTTTGCATTTAAAGGAGCAATAAACCTCCGTGTCGCGACGGTTAAAGCCTGGCTGTAACGCGATTAAAGTTGACCGCAGACTCAAAATAAAGGAGTATTCATCCTGGAAGCGGTTTTTAAATTATTTCGGAAAATTAATTAACCGGTTTTCGCTACGATGGAGAATTTAAATAACGGCATTAATTGATACTAGTAATAGTTTTATCTTGAGTAAGAGTTAATATATTTTATTCCACGCAGATTTTTACAGAACTCTTTTTGAACATCAATAACTTAATACCGCATTTTAAGGTGTTTCGATGACGAGGAAGCGATGAAAAAAAACTCCGTAATATATCTCATGAACGTTTATGTAATGTTGTTAAACTATAATGTTGGCTAGAAACAAATTTAATGATTCTCGGTAATATCATTCGTCTGGATCGAGCTATCATCTCCGTAATCCATGAACGTTAAAACTGCGTGAGTAGTTACGACTTAGGTTTACGATAATACTAGCGAAATCCTCATACCACCTTCCCGTCCCACTGTAACATCGTGTATATTACGTCACAATTAGATGCCCTACGAAAGCAATTTAATAAGTCCATAGTCCAGACATAGCATCTGCGGCTTCCAGGAAGACAATTTATTCATCTACTGGCCCCATTAGCCGATCAATTGTCACACTAAGTGATAGCGGAATATTCATCATTATATCCATACGTAAGCAAGTTGAACCTTTATGGTCTCCATAACCCTAAGTTAAGTACATTATAATAGTGTACCTGATATTAACACTTGACTTATGTACATAGTAACAGTTCTTGTAAGCTTTCTAGTGCAAGTGCTAAGTGCTTAAGGGAGCGATCACACGAGCGACAATGAAGTAACATACAAGCGATAGTATTCGTCGCATGTTCACAAATTGTCGTTTGTGTGTTAATAGCCGAAGATGTAATAAATTATATTATATGATGCGGGAAATATATGTAAATAAGTCTCCTTGTTCGCCAAATTCGCTCACAAAATCGTATCTCCGTATAATTTGTGTATCATGGTACTCAAATAAAACGTACAATAGAATTAGGTATGAAATTTAAAAAGGTTTTAGGCGGAGTAAATATTAACCCAAATGTTGGTATCGCTTACGTATTGTGTAAATATCACGCCAATTAACTCGTACGCTCATCCCGGTTTTTAATATTTTCACGGGTTTTCGTATCCAGTTCTGACGTTACATTTCAGTTTAAAATAAGGTTGTAAATACAGGTATCATTTGCCAAAATAAAATTGTTATGTAAGTAGGTTATTATTTATTTTAGTTCAACTGTTTAGGGAGATTTGTTTGGACTTTCTAAAACAATATGTCTAAAATCGTATGGCAATTTCTATACCTTTATAAATAAAAGCAAAAGGATATAAATTTCTGAGTAATCTACTAAACATAGAACTCAAATTTGGACTAATGGTACATTCTATGAAATTATTTTTTATATTCCCTCCGTACAAGGTTCTAATGTTTGTAGCTAATCTACGGGAAAAAAAGTTACAGACAACTCATATTATATGATGCGATAAACTTAATCTAATACCTTTAAACGAGTAGTTCTTGTATGCAGGTACATATTAATGATCTTGGAAACGGCTCCAACGATTTTCTTGAAATTTTGTACTTTTAGGGGTTTCGGGAGCGATAAATCAATCTAGCTAGGTTTTGTTATCAGAAAAGGTTGTTTTAACCGTGTTTTGCATTGAATAAAAACCTCCTGTAATTTCTTTATAATACGAAGTTAAATTTCGCCACCATTTACGAAGTAAGAGTAACTCGGGAAATCGGGCGCCTTAAAATAATATATAACGGATATTAGTCGTTGTAGCATAAGATGTGTACCAGCAAAGAGTGTGAACATAAAATGCAACGAGAAATATTTTTCATACTGTAACTCGTTCCTCGAGATAAGTATACTCAGCTAAAAAAATACCACATATCATAAGCCTCGCTTTCGTTACTCACTTGACCTGCTATTATGAACTGCATTAAATTAAGCGTAAAAAGTGTCAGCAAAATGCGGAAATTTGCACATATTCGTACATTTGTAAAGTGCAGTAAGTGCAGTTCTTGGCCTCGTTTTTGCATTTAATTAAAACCTACAATTCATCAACGCTATTTCTTTTAGAAGTAATGTACCAACACTGCACTAACACTCTTTTGTGTGCATAAAATGGAATGAGTTTATTCCAATAATATTTTTTATAATACATTTTTACTCGTTATATGTCTTTACGAACAGTTTTAAGTACGAATGAACTATTTTGTCGTATGTTTTGTTTCTTTCTTAAATTCTTGTATTTGTATGAGCTTAAAAGTGAACATAGCAGGTAGTTAGTAACTAAATTAGATTAAGACTTACAAAGGTGAATAATCGCTGTTACTTGCAGTTAGGCCAATTGGATTGATTGGATGATCCGCTTAAGTTAAGGCTCAACAGGCAACGTGGCTTACATTGTAATCTGTAGTAAGTCGTGGACAGCACTGGTTGGGCGATTTTATTTATTTATACACTAAAAATGTTGGCACGCGTTGGACTTAGAGGCTTATACCATCGAATGACATGAGTGACGAACAAGAAACGAAACAAAGTGCAACATACATACGTAACTATTACAATAAATATTTTAAAGGTAAAATAACCTTTTGTAGGTCGGTGGACTAAGGCCTAAATCCCTATGAGGGAGACCCGTCTAAACTATGAGGGGTGACCCGCCCAGCAGTGGGACGATAATGGGTTGACGACGACCTGTTTTTTACGCAATTAATACCTTAAATGCCCACACTTAAAATACCCATCCGTAAAATTGATTATTTTGCTATTTGACTCATTAACACACAAACGTAACCAGCAATCGAACCTAGATCCTGCATAGAGTACAACGTAACATAAAGCCCATGAAAGTTGTTTATTTTATAATCGCAGCAGCCGCAGGTAAGTACACCCAATTACGTTTCGATCAGGCGGTGGCGTGCCGGCGGCGCGTGCGGTCGCCCTAACAGGATTATTGGCTGAGCGGCCGGTGCGACGACCTGCATCCACCTCACATAATTCGATACAGATTCATCAGACGACTTCCATCTAGAAGACCGCTCATGTTATTAACGTTAATTTTATTTACGGGCCGGTAGTTGACAACCGGACGGACCTATAAGGAAGAGTATCGTGGCTCTATGTAGTAATCGATTGATAGCTTAAAAGTTATTACGTTACCTTAACATGTTACTGATTTTACTTAAAAAACAACCTTATAAAGCAACCAGGTGGCAAGTCACCACTTATAGACATTTAAAATCAATCCCCACCTCAAATAATTCGATACAGATTCATACGACTTCCATTTAGGAGACCACTCATGTTATTAACGTTAATTTTATCTATGAGCCAGAGAAGATGGTTGACAACCGGACCTGTAAGAAAGAGTAGGTGTCTTGCCTCTGTGTAATTACGGATTTATAGCTTAAAAAGTTATTACGTAATATAAATTGTAGTTAAAAAGAATTGGCAAACAGTCATGTGGTTTACCAGATAAATGGCCATTATATACATTTATAATCAACCACAAATATGTTTGTAGTTCGTATTTGTTACAGATGAGTTTCATTCCCTGAAGAGTTGAAATGTTTTAGAAAGTGTAAGCAGAAAGTGTCACTTCTTTACCACACCCTTCAGATCAAAACATATGAGCGCTTAACACTACAGTTATTAAAATTCTGTTTCATTTATTGCTATAATAGTGAAGTTCTGAACTATGATCCTATCACTTCAACGTATATTAATTGGAGTTCTTCAAAAAAGGTGCAAAAAGAGCTCTTCTTTAAAGCCGGCGATGCATTGGCAACTTTTACAAATGAGCTAGAAGTCGCCAATGCATCGCCGGCTTTATAGTTAGGTATTAGGTATATTAATAAAGAAAATGTCTACTAAGCCTATTAAACCAACTCCAACTAACTTTTACGTTACCTGTGTCCCACCTTTACGAAAT
>DWPV01007003.1:0-11042 GCA_018251915.1 Urbanus proteus proteus
TTTTGATAGCGATGGCCATGATATTATCTCGGCAACATTGGCTTTTATTATTACATTTATGTTTTTGATGAGATATGATATTAACATGGTGTATTATGTGGCGGTTGACTAGCACCAGTCCCTCTTCTTGTGGATTTTGTAGGAGACGATTAAGGGGCAAAATGTACAATTTTGGCAGTAGCGGCTTCCTGTGTAATATAAAAACCTAATGCGGTCACCAAAACGCATGCCAGGTGCGGTGAATATTGCTACAAACCCCCCCCAAATGGGGGCATAATGCCTAGCTGTGGACCATAAAAGATGAATAGATAGATCTCGTAGTAAGTTCAAGTAGCAGTAAGTCTTAACTAATTTATGAACTTAATAAGTGTGAACAGTGTTGTGAAAAACCTGGTGCAATAATAATTGTCACGGGCTTTGTTTAATAAATACATCAAAATTGATATAAAAATACAAATTCTATTCGAGACTATTGGCTAGCACATCCCTAGCGAGCTACTTATTGACGAATTTCCACAATGTGCTATTATGTCCGCAGTGCGGGCATTGTCAATGGGCAGAAACATTGACAGTAAGCAATTATTCAGATCAGTGTTCACTGGACCAATTTGCGTGGGCGGTGGATAATGCGATATATGACGTGTCTCGTGTTACGTCTTAAGGTTATGTATATAAGATTATGTATGTAAGATTATGTACATTGGTATTTTATTAATAACTTACGAACCTATTTAATTACGTTTATAACATCTCATATCAAAGAATATATTATACACGGAGTAGTAAGCATATATGTTTACTATCTACATTTATCCTCAACAGAAACGTGCAAAAGTACCTTTGGAAAATTGTACCTTCTTACCCACTTAGCTCGACTTCCAACTTTTCTGAAGTTACAATATAACAAGTAGGTATATTTCGCAAGAAATATATAAAAATATTAATGCTTATTATTACAAAAGTGAACAATAAGAGAGTTGAATCTGTTTTTTTAATCACTATTAGCATACGGCACTATCAGATTTTGTAGTAAGAACTCAATATGAAGACGGTCTTAAGAAACAGAAGCAAAACAATACAAGAAGCGTATATCTCTCTAATCTGGTGTACATTTTTTAACACGTCAATAAAATAATCTTCAAATAGCTTGACTGAGTTACTTAAGTTATTCGCGTACCGTAGCATATTGCTACAGCTGCTACGCCGCATTTCAGAATAGGTTATTTTTACAAGATTTGGCATAATTTAATTTTTGGAGGAGGAATCTGTGGAGAATTTTTATTTCTGGGTACATTCTGGGTACATTTTAACATATATTATTAACCCTGTAGACTATAATAATCTAAATAAGATAGACCAATTATGTATATGAGGTCTATGAATGTAATCAATTTGTTGCATACAAAACATTTAGGACATTCAACACTTGGTATGCAGTTAATTTCAATAAATGAGTAAATCAAGTTAATCGAATAAGGTTCACAGAAAAGTTGACAGGGATATATTAGCTAAATGGCTTGTACTAATGGAGCCTGAAAACGCCATGTCATCGTATACCTACTTCCGTACCGGAAACTTTGTTCTGTGCCAACGGTATTTGAGTCTTATGATGATAATTATATAGAAATTATGGTCATATCCAAATTACTTTGTTTTTTTTTAAGTATTATTTACTTTGTTTTGGCTATCTATGCTACAAGTATTTTTATATTTATACCGTAATAATATACACTTACGAATAATTCATATTTTTAGTAACAAGATAGAAGTGCGTGTAGGATTTCAAATGCGTCCAGTATTGTAAAATGTACGAGAGATGGATCACGCAGACTTTAGCGTAATCCATCACTCGCCGCTACGTTCAACTCACACAACTTGTCTGGCGCTGACATCATCCGCTTGTGATCTGCGGTACTCAGTTACGGTATATTGCTAATATTTTTATGACTTTGCGTATCCCTTTTAATTGTAGTATAGAATAAATAATAAATTTTGGGTAAGCGGGATTGTAGGAACAAATTACCTACATTATTATTTTGGGAATTTTATGGGGATGGGAAAAAAATCTCCTTCACTACACGTATAGTTATTACGTTTAGTTATGCAAGTATAAGTATAGAATGAAGTATTTTACTTCATTCGATCGTAATATTATAATTTTGAATAGAGACAATGCAATATATAGACTTTTTTGGTTAATAAGACTTGGAGTAAGGTTGGACATTATAAGGTTTGTACACCCATAAGCCAACATAAAAATTTCCCAGGCCACATTTACAGACAATTTTATTTTTCTTGTTCGCTTATCCCGACATCTAATTTATTATTTGTAACATAAGAATGAGATAAAAAATGTACAAGAACAAAGAAATTACTTTAGTGATTTTTCAGTAATGTTTAAATTTACCAGAATATCCAATTGCTTAACGTAGTGGACCGGAATTCGAGAGAAGGCCGAATTCTCTCTTTGAAGATTGCCAATTTGTTCCGTTACACAGGCAGCCGAATTGCGTCAGGAAGAGCTGTTTTTGTTGGCTTTCTAAGATAACGAGCTGCTATTATCCAAGCGAAGAGCGATACAAAGTCTAATTTCGAGTTTTTAGTACTGAGAAGTTTAGCTAAGATAGTCTTTAAAGCTTACTACAACCGTAGCACCACAATGAGTCCTTGGGACGACGTAGAAGACAAACATACAAACAGTGAGGGTTTAAAATAGAAAACTTAATTCATTATTTAGATGTCTGAGACCTGAACTTGCGTGGTAAACTGGCATATGAGAATAAACAATGAGGCAATGAATGAATATGCGAATTATAGATCCGCAAATATTTCTGTAATTTGGTTGAATTTCGGTTATATTTATGTGTATAGCTAATTACTGAGGTTAATGCAACGTTAGCATGTGAAATGCAATATTTGCGGTAGGAATCCGCCGCCTCCGTGGTTTTGCGATGTTCTATAATGTTGTTAATTATAACCACTGTATTAACAGTGGTTATTATACACATATTATCGTTAGTATTAGACGTATTGTTGCATTAAATTTAACGTTCCAAATTTATTTTTCCATTATTTTTTATTGACTAAACAAAAATAGAACCCCAAAATGCAACTTAATACTAAAATAAGTATGTTTCATATCAGAGAAAAAATATAGCGGAAATTAAAGTATGACAAAAAAAGAATCGAAAAAGGATATCAAGAATACGTGTAACATAAGAAATAATTACTTATATAACTTATATAAGTTAGAAACAATGATAAAGGTACAAATGTATAATCATAGCTTTGAATAATAAGTAAAAGATATGTCTTGAAGAATTTGGACGTTTCTTCGACTAAATCAATACTTAATATCAATATAGAAAATGGTATTTTCATACGCTTAATTTCTATTCTTATTTAGAATACTGAAAAGGTCTTCATAGTATAAACGCTATTTGTGTCAGCTTTCAGTCTGTAGTCAGTGTGAGCTGACCTTAACTCATTAAGAATAAGAGCGGAAGCGGGTCGTGAAACGCCAAATGACGCGAATTTGCAGACGTAGGCACTAGCGAAGCTAGGCGTGTGGAGTGAAGACGGGCCTAGTTTGAATCAGTGCTAATTCATTGACAAATAGGTCAAACGCTTCCACTTCCAGCTAGTTGTTTGTCTTTTCTCTGCTCGTAGGAGCTTGGAGTATATGGATTAAGTAGGGAATACGAGTTTGGTGTTGTAATTTTTGACGCTATTGGCAAAATAGATTAGCGGGTATTTTTAACGTACTATGATATAGCGAATGTCGATGAAATACATAATTTATTTATAGTATTTACATTCGTCTTTTGTTTGTTTGCTCAATATAATATTATTCGATTATTAAAACTTCTTACGTTTGTACAATGACGATTTTACACACACGATTTTTTGTGTGTTTCAAGCTGTTATTTAGGTAATATTATATTTTTTACTTTTTATTCCGTAATTCTTAAGGTCCGCTTCATAAATGCCAGTCCACATTTAGAACGGCGAATGGCCCTAGTTTATCGGTAGGCAAACGTCTACGAGCTTACGACGGCCGCTCGTAAGTCAACGGACTCGTAAATCG
This sequence comes from Urbanus proteus proteus, assembly GCA_018251915.1. Taxonomy (NCBI): domain Eukaryota; kingdom Metazoa; phylum Arthropoda; class Insecta; order Lepidoptera; family Hesperiidae; genus Urbanus; species Urbanus proteus. Next base: position 4,088 of record DWPV01007003.1, read on the forward strand.
GCCGCGCCCAGGTGCTACGGGCGCCCGCAAACTGCCGCTCCTGTAAATTTTACTTACAAACTACCAAGTCATTTATATTTTTGTAAGGTTTTGCATTATTTAGAGAAAGTACCATTAAACGTTTAATATGTAAAAGGTACTCAGAAAACGTGGTTTTTATATTTTTACCGCCGATATTTCGATCATTATTAGCATGGACCGAGGTTATGTGGTACCATATTAAATTGTATCAAAATGTATAGCAAAATTGCATGTGAAGATCATTTTTATTTGCCATTACAACGTTATTACCGACCAATATTGGTATTACTATAAATAATTTTCTTATTGTTAACACATTAATGTAATCATTTGTCGTGTTTATAGATTAAAAGATGCGTCGGGCAACCAGTCAGTCTAAAACTGATATGCAATGTATTGATACAGAAAAAACATGGTCCCTGTTAAATGAATTCAAGACGAAGGCATTCCGATTTTATGATACGTGTCTACAACTTATCCTCATTTTGTTACTTACAACCTATTTATTATTAGGTACAGCTATTCTATTACTTTTATTTCTATTGTAGCATCCCACAGGAATTGCCATCGTGACGGGTTATTGTACTCTTATATTCAGCCATTATTGAGGTATACGGGCTGGAAATATCCTAGTTATTTAGATTGGATTTTAGATATAGGTTACCTGACAGCTTGTACGAGAATGTCTAGAATCTAGGCTACGTTTTAATTAAATATCTTGTTCTACATTATAATCAGTTCCGATGGAAGTTTTATTTAGTTATGAACGATAATTTCATATTTCTATAACAAATGTTTTTATGCGATGTCTATTTGGTGATGTTATTATATTAATATTATGTAAGATATTGATTTCATTTCATGTATTAAAACATAGCTTATTTGTGTTTTCCTGTAATTGTTTCATTATTATACTTGATTATATTATATCATTATGTTTTATGTGGATAAAACCAAAAATGGATATACACGTAACCTCAGCATCACAAGGTCTAAACGCGGTAGTATCGAAGGATAATCATTAAATGGATTACTTCTGTACATACGAGTATAGGCTGCAGTTTGCTCCTAATGGACTATTAGCTGGTCCAGAAATACACGCTGAGCCAAAACAACAGTTACTAACGTTGATCACGCTATTCAGGCTAAAATGTTCCTCGACGTATTGATGGGCCCGGCCGGACGCGTTGTCATTTTGTTAGTGACGTAAAACGTATGACGTCGAAATTACCTGTTATTGTTGTAAAGTAACACTATTAAACCTTTAAAGGCAACAAGTATTATACAGCTGATTGCGTGGATTATCTTTGTATTGGCTGCAGTAGCTGCCTAATATGCTATTAGCCAGAACCGAAATGTGTTGTTCCGTGCCAAAATAACTGTCAACGGCGTCAGTTCGGCTTTATTCAGGCCAAAATAGTTTGTTGGAATATTGGTTGGAATATTGGCACCTTAGGGATAGAATGTTTGTGTAGGGTGCTTTATTTGGTTGCTGATGTAGGGACATGTAAGATTACCTGACACCCAAGAGGGTCGATGTTGGGGACATTTTTTGTTATTTATTCTTGGGTTCGGGAATATGTTCTGGACCTACAAAAAATGTTACATATTTTTATGTTTTGTCGAATTTATATCTTGGGATGGGCATTTCGCTATATCCATATTGTATACGAGTTTCCATTCTAGAGGAAGCTGGGTTATATTTCAAACAAGTTCTACGAGCAAGCTCAACCATCGGGATTAAAGTTTTCAAATTACTTTTCGTAGTTTGTGCGTAGTTTATATTAAATATTACTTGCTTTAATAGACGAAAATCGTACTTAAGGCAAGACGACATATCCACGACTACGACTAGCATGTGAACATCATTACAAGACTGTATATTTGCTTGATTCATAATTTTACAGCGATATTTTTACGTAAATAATCGAATTTAAGTTTTTAAAATTATTTTTAAATTTATATCCGTAATCCTTAAACTAAATTGTAAAGTACTAGTGAATCTTAGCAAGACAAGAAATATGTTAAACAGTTCATTGCAAGAAGGTGAAAAACCCCGACTTAAACCGATATAGTGTAGATTGACAGGTTATTATTTACTGACGGATATTACCCCATTATATATTATGGTGCAAATTGACAGCTAACGATGGTTTTCTGTTTGTCGGCAGGGTGAGCAGGTACCCCCGGCATGAGGTCGGGGGAGGGCGAGGGCTCGGAGCTGGCGGAGTTCGGCGCGCGCTGGCCGCCGCCCTACTCGCAGGGCTACGGCTGGACGCGCTCCGCCACGCCGCAGCACCCGCCCGCCCACCATCTCGCGAGACATTCGCGCTCGCAACAAGTAAGTTTACAAACCAACGTTCTTTTAATTGTACGTAAAGTAATCTTTTATAAACCTTTTGTTTTTTATATATATTCGAATTTAATGAATGATGCGAGGTTACTTTGATTTATTTGTGTATACGGCTAGTAAAAAAGTATTGATTTACACAATTCTTATACCTTTTACAAAAGCGTATAATGGAAGTTTTTAAATAATATAGGGGGAAAATTACGAATTATTAAATTGAAAATTGAAAATATCTAATATGTCTTCGTGATATTATTAACCTATATGTATAGAAAACATACCTAGATCGTATCTTAGATCAAGAAAATAGAAGAGAAATATAAACAAAAGATGCCTCAAATAGGTTTCCCTTAATATGAAATAACTAAGAATGCCTTCAGGTAAAAGTTGGTTTTAAAAGTTGAACCTATTTGCGACATATAACACTTTAAGTAGGTAACATTGGAGAAAGACAGCTTTACGATAGTATTAAACTAAAGCTACGTCTTCAATACTACGTCAAGCTTTAGGAGTTTAACTTTATACAACTCCTTAGAAACAAGATATAGGAATCTTATTTCTCGATACTGAGCAAAATCACCTGTATTTGTAAAACTGTATCATAAAGATATTTAAAGTTGTCCGATGTTCATGCTATTTCTTAAAGCCTGTGTTATTTTCGCATTAATTCAAATTAAACTACTTATCATAATTACTCAAATTGACTGACATAGGCTCGTTTGTAAATGGGTCCTTAAATTTGAATTCATGAATAATTCACGAGCCTCAAGAATCATAAAACATGCATAAGCCCAAGGGAATACAGAATTGACATCGTTTTGTTATTTGTCTTCGCACCATTGCCGGACAACGTTTTGATTTTTTGTATTGACCATGTATTTACGTTGGTCTTATTGCATTATAATACCCAGAAAGTATATAAAAAATTGAAACATATAATTTATAGAGCAATTTAAGGAGGGCTCATCGCTAAACAGTAACTTCTTTCTATGATTTATTAATTTGGATAAATATTAGAAGATATTATTATTAAATAAAGTTTAAAGGAATTACTGAAAAAGAAACTAATATAATGCCGTTAAATAAAACACCGTCGTTGTTTTTGGAATTCATTGAAAAATATCTGCATTTCCTCTTGAATCGGCTACACCGATTTGTATTGAACTTAGCTTTAAAAAGTGTAACGCCTACGCGTGAAATCAAAACATAGCATGATCTAGTTATGTCCTATATGCGATTCTAGAAATTTAATTGGCTATTTTAAACATATAACTATGTTAAACATAGAATTGGCTGTCAAAATTACTAGGGAGGGAGTATTAAAGGCATTGTCGCAAAAACCAGTGGTTGCAGGACAACCGGCACACGAGCTACGAGGCGGAGGACGCGAGGGCCCGAGCGCGCGGCGGCGTGTACTACTCTCCTCCGGGAACCTCCTACACCATCGTGGAGCGGCCGGCCTCCTCCCACGGCCACCACGCGCCATACACGCAGCATCATTATCCCGGCAAGCTCTCCCGGGCGCCCTATCTCGGTTCCTCCAATATTGCTAACAGTGCAGGTACCTAAGACTGATTAGTGGTGTATGTTTCGCATGTATTTTGATTGTCGATGTTTGTAATATTAAATGTAATTATAATATTTTCAAATATGTCACTACGTTTCGCTACTTATTGTACTTTTTTCTATTATTTACAGTATTTTATATTATTTTAACTTTATCTCCGCTTAGCTTTAGTGTTATGAGTCTTCAGTCATACGTGTTATATAAAGAGGTAAATAATAAATTGTAAAAGTGGAGCACGATTTTTTGGTAAATGTTTCAAGACGAGATGGATGTTTATAAGTGTGGCGTGACATTTTATTCGTTGAGTTTTATAGCTGTTCCGTGTCATGTAGATATTATGATGTTCTAAACAGTTACGTGATAGTCATAAGGAGCAGAATTTTATGCTAGTAAAAAGTTACGCTTTTGGTTACGTATGTTTTCTGTTTTATGCTTAAGACATGGAAATGTGTAGTTAATATTTAGTACATGGATAATTTTTTCATATTTTGTATGAATAAAATTTTAACAGCTAGGTATTTGTTAAAAATTACATAAAACAAAATCTAAAATAAGTGAAAAACAAACAAGATATACATACTGGTCCTATAAGTTCTTGTCATACTATATATAGTGTAAATTATTAAGTTCTTGCTAAAGTTATCCCATATTTCTATAGCAGCAGGTGCAGCGAGCCTGAGAAACAGTACGAACCATTTAAGCGCGAACGGCAAGAAGCGGCCTATTTCGCCGGAGCAGGTGCTGCGGCTATTCGGGCAGGGCGGCGCCGCGGCGCTGGGCAAGGCGCTGCCGCCGTCGCACCCGCCCGCGCCGCTGCCCGCGCCGCTGCCCGCCCCGCTGCCCACACGGCGACACTCGCCAGCGAGCAGCCCGAGCAGCACTACGCATCATGTAAGTGTATCTTATTTTTAACTGACTTTAGAAACGGAGGAAGTTACTGCCGAGCAAGGCGTTACTGCCGTAGCGTCCGACGGTTGCCGACATTACGACACTCTCCAGCGAGCATCCAAAGTAGTTCTAGTAACCAAATATTGTAAATACTAGTGATATTTAGTTACGATTAAATTTATGGGGTAGTCATAAAAGATAATGTTTACATATAAATAATTTAGGTTATATAAAACCAGCTTACGTGTAGGTATTTATTATATCATCATGGTAAAAATGCTGTATACGTTTTTCATGAAAATTAAATCTATGTTTAATGCCCAACAGCATGGAATCTATTGAATTAAAACCGCAGGTCGATAAATATACTTATACAAATGGATTGTGACATTAAATACAAGTGTTACTAATGTCATAAAACCTATGTAAGGAATAAACTTTTTACAGTCTGATACAAATTGCAAGTTAAGTATGGTATCGCGCACGAATTTCCTGTGGCCATAAGTTACACGATAATTTACCAGCAAACCATAAATTAATGTTAATGACAGAAAAATGATTTTACGAATTTGCTTTTTTGCAACCAAATAATATAGGTACCTACTATTTTTATAGTGAATTCGACATCGTACGACTCGCTTTATGTCAGTTTTTTTCATGTCATGGCGAATCTAAAAAGTATATCTTCAAAAACACTGAGTATAGGTATATATTCATTATACATCTTTAAACGTATAATTATAAGAGTTATACGTTTATAGATGTATAAATATGCATAAGAATGAACTTACAACTGGGACACACGCACACCTGTGGATCGCGTCCTGGTTTCATATGACTATTTTTAGATCACCGACATTATAGACACACGTCATAATAAATGCAAAATCCTAAAAATAGGTAATCGTGTGAAATTTGTTGGTGTACGTTGGTTGCTGTCAAACGCGTAAATAATTTCGTTCGCGCCGGCGGCAGTCGATATTACTACGTTATTCATGACCGTCCGACGTTTGGGTTGCGAAAGGTGGACACGGCTAGCTGTTCTATAGTTTATAGCGTCTGTCTCCCGACCTTCTATTTCAAGAAAATTTACTGCTTGCCTTATATCCAACGTTTAATCTCATAAGGAATAAAATGTATGTTATTTTTAAAAGAGCTCAGTTAAGTAACAAGCAACCTCAATAAGCATCTTCATCCTCAGGACTGGTAATGCATTTGTGATCGACTAGACTCTACATAGAGTTTTTTACGCATGTCCCACTTCTACACTGATAATAATAAAACGTCTGTAGTGGACAAGGAATACACAAAAATTGCATCTACCTAGTAGAGAAATAAGTTTTAACTTAATAAAGGACTGCGTTGATGTAATTACTTTGAAGTGCTGTTCCGTCTCAGCCGTTAAAGCAACTGTTATTTCAAGCGTAAAAACTATACAGTTTAAATTGTACAAAACGTTGTAATTTGTTAATTTATAATAACATTTTGGCAATCTCGTAGCGTTACAACTATTGCCCATTACGGCTGCATGTTAAACTACTTACTGCAAGAAGTGAACGGGCGTTTTGCCAACGACTCATTAAAATGAGATCTATGCAAATAACAGCAAACAAGAACGACAGTGATCGTTACTTATAGTAAGAGTATTTGATAAGGAATAAAAGCTTCAAAGAGAATATTCTGAAAGAAAAATTAGCGACAATACCCCATATCATAATGTTTAAAATATATAAGTTACAAATGATATGAAATACGACGAGCCCTAGGAGATAGTTACTAAATAAGGAGATACATCCACAAATTCTTGTAATTTTCAGTGTTAAAAACAAATTATTATCGTAGTTTTCGATCTATAAACGTTGTAAAGCAAAGAAGACTTTTAATGCGAATGTCTTTATGACCCTGGTATAAGAATTGAAAATTAAGAAGAGCCGTAAGCCTTATAATATTAAAACTTTGCTTAGTATTCAAGAAACGGATAATGAAGGAAGACACGGAGAGGATACCAATACTCTATGGGAAACCTAATTCAGAATACCTAATTGAATCAATTAGGTGTATAAGAAAATAGATTTTTTTTTTTATTTCACAATAGGCTTACGTTTGGCTGCGATCTTACTTGTAGCGTG
>DWPV01007004.1:0-11041 GCA_018251915.1 Urbanus proteus proteus
CGACGTTTAAAATATAAAACATATATTAAACATATATATTCCGTAAAAGAAAATATGAGAAAAAATGTAGTAATTTCTATAATGTTATTTATTATATGAATTTCTGTCTTCTCTTCTAATCTTTCTACCATTTTATATTTTATATCCGAGCCTGAATTTTATGGTAACTACTAGGATATGGAATTATGGAGTTTCAGGCAAATATTAAACGGCAATATCAGGCAAATATTTTATTATGAGGCACCCAGTGTGGTATATGTAAGTTACGACGTAAAAAAAGTACAAAACGTGGAATACAATGAATTTGAAGTCATGACGCATGCTACCAGGTGTGTCGGCTGACTCGCCACACAATGGCTGAAAAAATGGGTTTTATACTACGAGAACAGCAAAACGATTGTGCAAACAAAATCGGCCCATATTTCAATTTGAACTGTCCAGCGATCATATGATTTATAATTAAATTTAGCATAGAGACTCAGATGTTACGTAGTCTAGACACTCTAGTAGCAACTTTAGAGGAATCGTCACTGTGTCGCCGGTTTTAAAGCTTTTTGTTTACAACCTCTAAAGCTCCGACACAATGCTTTTCGTATAAAATATAGTTGCGGCAATCAAATCGCGGCGTAAAGGAACGAAATTATTACGAATAAGTATATGGTATGGTCGTATGATCTATCGTCAATTTGATTTCACAAGAATAGTTGCAAGTTGCAACATTCTTAAGTTAGTTCGTTGCGTTGTCAACATGTCCTTAAATCATTAAATAAAACAATAATACATTTGTCATTAGCTACACGTATTGCTAAAAAAGTCCTATCTTTCTCTCGTCGTGCGATCGAAATGCTTTTGAATTAACAAGTATCAAGTTTACTGATCGATACACAGAACAAAATCGCTAAGTGATGTTGCTTGTACGATTATTGTTTTGTTTCTTTTATTTGTATTTTTGTTTAAAATTTTAACTTAGGTAAAGTGGTGTTGGTTGTACGACTTTTATATATTTTTGTTTGTAGGTTTATTAATAAGTCTAGTAGTTAGTAGTAGTTCTTCGGCGAGCCTTACGAGCGTAAAGTCACGTAGGATGTCGTTGAGCTGGCGTGATTCAATATGTTTATCTAGGTTTAACGCTAAACGAGCCTTATGTTCTACATAATATAATTGTGCAATGTAAGAAAGTGATGGCTTGAAAACATAACAGTTGCTAGGTATATGGCCAAAAATACATCAAAAATCATTATTATTATACTCAATTATTATATTAATTATTTTTATATTCTTTTAAGACTTCTAGAACTTGTTGATGTTTACTATCACTAGATGAGAAAAAGCCTTGTGGGAAGGTTCATGAGGTTAGAAAACATTTCATACGAGTGTTCCTCTACCAATTTACTCTGAAACTCAATGGCTTAATATATGTGTCAGTTATGGATAGAGACTTGTGTCCAGCAATTGATATAATAATGAGGAGTGAGCTATAATTCACGAGCACATGGACATCTGCCAATTATTGGGCTGCAGACATTTTTGTTTCCGTTACACATACAAATAATAATTTAAATAACTGTTGACACAATAATTTCCTAGTAATTGGTTTTGATACCCACGATATTAGCTTGACACTAACAATCTAAAGATAAGACTATTACTAATTGGTATAAATCGAAGGATAACAATGCCGACAAAAAATGTATTGTTAGCCGTAATTGCATATAAATATAAAACACAATGAAGTTTTAATGGACTAAGTTTAGAGTGTAGATCAAAATACAGTTATATAAAATAGCATTGTATTTAGACCATTTAGACCACTGATTCTAAACCGCGTGTGGATTATTTCCGATAAGTAGATCCGTAAAATGTCCAATTTTATATTACCTTATGTATATGCTCGAATATCTTAAGAACAAGAAATACTATCGTCAATTGTGAGCTAAAAAGTTTTAGAATAATTTCAGATAGTTCTAGATATCTCCGATTAAATGTAGCTACTGGGAAAAAAACTTGCAAATAATGCGTCTTCTATTTTCTCATAGTCCGAAAAGAATAAAACAATTATTTATTTCTAATAATTGCATTTACTTTGTTTGTATAGACATTTTTATTAGTGTTTACTTTCTAGTGTTATCGTGTCGGTGTTAATTGCGGTGTCTAGTTGTAGTTTCAATGTTACTGTCAATTTTATAGCTTATACGTTTATTTCCATGATACAAAATTTCCAATGATTTCTATGATTTAAAGGTGGTAGAACTCTATTTGGTTCGACTCCGACGGCACCACCGCCACACCTATTTCTGCCTTATAACAGCAGTGTTCAGCATTGCTGTGTTCTGGTCTGAAGGGTGTGGTTAAGGAGATATACTTATCCGAGGCGTTCCAGCTCAGTCATCAGGGGTAGCGACGCATCTGTGATCAACCTCAGGTAGGACCTTGATCTTATCTGGGTTTGATTAAAGATGTCCATGGGCGGCAGTTGCCACTTACCATCAGGTGGACTGCATGCTCGTTTGCTACTTCGGTCATATAAAAAAAACAAAAACTGGAAAGTTTACGTAGCTTGCTTAACTGTGAAATTTGTTTGTCTCTGTGTTCGACTTTTTGTCTTTTTGTGGATCTGCCTGATCGTCAGCTTGTCTATCATCTGTCTGAAGCTCTGAAGTCAAACCTGTTCAACTCTTTGTCTGTTTGTCTTGCTATTGTGCCTGTCAGTGCAGTGTATGTCGGAACGCAATTTGTTGGATAAAAAAAACTTAAATGCGATTTTCACGCACAGGTAGATTTGGCTTACTTTTACTCTGAAAATTATTATAATTCTAGAATAGTTTTCAGATGTACCTATATTACAATGTTATGTATTAGGCATGCCATTTTTTTTAAAGTGATTATGTGTCAGTAGATATGCCCTTATCTGTTGATATTCAATACTGAGTGAGTGTGACAATTCCATAAGCTCATATTTATTCTCATTAATAGATTCAATTTCGTTCTTATCTACAAAATTTTCAATTATCTTTGACTGACATTCGATGTTAATTGATTGATTGCAATAGCTAATGAATGAGGTTTTGTAAAGAAAAAAGTAGAAAAAATATATAGTCATGATTTAAAATTATCGTTTTCTGAAGCGTATTATTTCATTAATGCAGTAAATAGTTTTTTCACGGTATTGTAATTGTATAAATAACTAAATGAACTATTCATATTCCGTATTTTCATATGAATCAGCGTTTTGAGAAAATCTGTATTCTAAGAATTGTTAATACACAGCAAAATTTTAACGTTGATACAACTTTCTGTACAACCGCCGTTTGGCAAGACTGTTGCATCATATGAGAGAGGTTATCGAACCGTGCGCCATTTTAATGGTTATATCATCTCTCATCACCATCTGTTGTAAGATGTAAGGCTTTTAAGGCTTCGTGGTTGTCTTCGAAATTCATTGCATGTGCTATTCTGCTCATATAGCATGTTTTTTTCTGTCAAAACACTAGTTATTAGAACTAAACTTCATTTTTGTATGCCTTGGAAGTTTTTGAGGATATCATGGCTTTTCATATCCTTTACACAAATAAAGTTGGTGTTAGGTAGGTATATTAACGGACTGAAACTCATATTTTTTGGGAGAATAATAATCTCATGTTTTTTTTTATCTGTCAAGTCTAAGTGTCTTATATATTTACATCTGTTTCAGAGGTATATCTGAACAGACAGAGAAAATCGAGATGATTTTTCTTTTACTATAAGTACTAATATGCATAGGTATATACAATTAGAAAAAAAGAGTTCCTTAGAAATCACTCGACGAATCATCGGGCCAATCCGGGTATAAGCGATTCATGGCTGAACTAAAGATTACTGGACAAATTACTTCTTGGTTTCATCTTGCATGCGAGCTTGTTAATAGACATCAATGGGGAGCAAGAGTTTCGTGTGAACTATATTAAAATAAAGCCTTAATCTACAGCACACAAACAGAGACAGCGAAGAAGAAAAACGTGTTTTGCGGCGTCGAGGGTCCGAAGACAGCAGATGCGGCAGACTCGAAGCAGGAGCAGTGTGCGTCAGGAGGTGCGAAGCCTAGAATATGGAGTTAGTGGAAGGTTCCTGCAATGTTGACATTATCTTCTCTTTCGTAGCCAGAAATTATTGTTATGGGATCAAGAATGTACACAGAAACTGTAAGTCGTAAATACTCATTGTTCTGTCCCTACAGTCTATTGAAACTTATAGCTTCCAAAATGACTGGTGTCTTTCTCGGAATACACGCTAGTATGTATGACTATATGTGAGAACTAAATGGCTATATCATCTGTCCTAGATAAACTAGCATTTGATATACTGATGATTCATCATAATTTGAATTGCACACTTTCCTATTTTTTCTTTTACTTGTGACTTGTCGGCTGGGCTGATTTAGAGTATCTAATGTTATATTTATTTTTCCCAATTCTAATTGTACCTTTACAATTGTTATTTTTGCAAATTTGACTCCGAGCTGGTTCTCGATGACCTTGAAATAAATTTGTTTCTTATCATGTCATAATAATGACTAATGATTAAATAATATTTGATTGATTGCGATTATATGGATTGCTTTCTTCTTTTAAGCCGAAATTCCGAGTCAGCATTTTCCCTTCATAAGCCCGAGAGATAAACAAGGTTATATGGAATTGAACGTAATCGCTACAGTTTAATTCTAACACGAATTGTTTTAATATAATTTAAGTACTAAATCAATTTCGTATGTTGTATATAAGTGAAATACAAAAAAAGAAAATGTCTACGAGATATATATAGTAATATTTGATATAATATTGGTGTTTTGAGATTATTGTTAAACATTGAGATTCGTTTTGTACACAAAATTTTTGTAAATGTTATTTCATCACAAATTTTATTTATTGTGAACCAGTGACTTTAGTGGTATTTTCGTTTGTGGTAAAGCTGAGAAATGGTTTCGATTGCTTTATTTTTTTAATATAATTTTGGCTAAATATAATGGAACATCCTAGTTTTAAGATATCGTTTATTTTGGTAAGTTTGTTTTACAATTCGAGGTACTATAAATTAAATAGGAGTAGGTACAGTTCATTCTATTTGTTCAAATTATGTGTTTGCCGTTTCTATAAAAATCAGACATTGAAATATGTGCCTACCTATGTGGGTACAGGTGGTAATAACCTGTCAGTTACCATTGTCATTTAAATTCTTATTTATTTTATTTAAATGTTGCAAAACATGTGCGTTTTCGTCATGCTCATTACGTAGATAGCGCGTGCGATAAATTCACCCGTATAATACATCAACGTAATCTGATATTAATATTTTATCAGTAATATGCAAAACGTGGGAATGTGATTTTATGGTTTTACTGACGTGGCCTTTACTTTTTACAATATCTTATTTAGTATATAATATATGGCTAGGCACGTATTTACATACTCGTATGTATAAAATGTGTATCTTTAACCCGTAAATGGGTACCATTTGTAACCGTTGTAAAAAAATATGTCCATTTGCTATTTCTATCATATAAAAAACATGATTGTGGCGACTTTCCGCAACTCATCAAGAGATGGCGCCACTAGTATTTCTGAATCACGCTATAGAAGTATTCTCAACATTTTGCATATATACAAGCTCCGAACTGACACTGTCGGAGCACGGCCTAGCCTGGTGGCAGATTTCTCTTTGCCAAAGTTGATAGCCAATGAGGGGATTCACAACAATGATTGGCTTCCTAAATTAATCCGTTTTGGACATTCTATGCGGGTTATTATAAGTGTAATATGTTTCAAGTTTTCCTCAGTTGTCGAGCGAGTCCCAAGAATGGGACATAAAATTGATTGCAATCAAGTATGCATAACAAAGGTGTACCACACTATTTCGGAGCACGGTCAATCGGTTACGGAGCATCAAAGACCATTAGAGATGGTTTTAAATAGGTATATAAAAATGCGGAATTTCAATTTTTAACGTGTCACAGAGCTATTAAATCGTAGAGCGTAATTATTCAGTCCCCGTTCTATAATTACTGAACCGGGCTCAATTTACGGAAAGGCAATTCGTATTGTAATTGCTCATGGTAATAATCTACTTACGTGTGATTAAATCGTTGGCACATTTCCCATTATACTATTATACATTATATTATGTACTATTGTTTATGACTAGGTAATTACGATTTATACATTCTTAGCCTGACATTAGGGACCTGTAATCGACGTCATGGACAAAAAGTACGTTATATAAACACATAGACCCAAAACAGAGGTCAAAATTCATCATTCAGATGTCTGCCTGGTCTGGAATTGAACCCGGATACTTCTGCGTGTCAAAACTGTATTTTGGCAACGCATACTGTATATTACACGATTTACGTGTATCTTATATTAATATTACTTTTTTTTTCTTGCTCAAAATATTAGTAGGTTACTGCTAAAAGAAATTATAATGGTTATAGACACAGCTATTTCCTATTTTACATTTACCAATACTCAGTTTTACCACATTTAAGTGCGTTTTTAAATAATTATTGTATATAGATTAGTATTACATAGATATCTTGTGTCACAAATTTTCATGTCAAAATTTTCATAAATCTGTATTTAAAGAACTTTTCGCTTTGTTAAATACCATATGATACGAATTATAATAATGTAAGTGCAAATACTATGCTGAGTTGTTTTTATTTTCACTAAATCTGACATTGATAGTAGTTCCACCTAGCGAAATTACGTTAATTACACAAGAGGTAAGTTTGTTGTACATAAGTATATGAGTCAGTTTGAACATTTTTTGCACTTACGTTATAATGATTGTAATTCTGTAGATATCATCTTAAGATTTACCTATTTCTGTCAGTATGTCTAGATTTGTTTATAATCGCCCTTCCAAAATTGCTAGGAGACTACGTTCTGTTTTGCATTGTTTCTCTAATATATTGTATATTTTAAAAATAAAATAATTTTGCAAGAATCCACGTGTACCCAAGGTGTATTTACTTGAGCAAAATTTTCTAACGGTGCATTATAATATGTAACGGGTACTCACGATACGCGGATTTAATTTCTTAATGGCCGATAATTCGATTTTCTATCGGTGGTTTATTTTTAAATTACTTATTATTTTAAAATACATATGTGAAACCTAACTTAGGCTTTTAATTCTGGTTTTGTATAGAACAATAGCGTTCGCTCTACTCATGTGTATACAAGTGTGAATTTGCGATCGTTGCTACACCATTGTTAAGTGGTTACTGCCGTGTGTGAACATCTGTTATCGACCTCAAATTAAAGTAGAAACCATCTGATATACACAGATGCATCCTGCTGATCAGATCCTGGAAGTAGCTAAATAGAATAAAAAACATATTGATTTCTGCTTAACACTTTATTATACATGATTTTAAACATAATTAAAAGCAGCATAGGGGCTGGTAATATAATTCAAAATCAATTCAAATCTTATTTATTCAAAGTTGATTCATATTTAATACTTTTTGAACGTCAAAAACTACCACCGCCTCGGAAGGTTTATTCGTTATGGAGAATAGGCGGCGCAAGAAATTCCATGCGTGTGCAACTGTGCAATTATGTACACGTATGGAGTTTCTTGCGCCTTATAGGATTATGTTGGAACGTTTCACGTATATATGTTTTCATAGAACACAAAAGTTTTACTGTTATAGCACTGTTATGAGGCAGAAATAGGACATTACTAAAAACGTAGAAAAGAAATACCACATTTGGAGTAAGATAAGGGTTTATAAACATCTAGACACGCAATTTTAACTCTTCTAGTCATCAAATACATTTCCACAGCGGAATTCAGTGCAATAGATACTCAACCTCGTGTTCTTTTAAATATTAAAGAATGTTGCATTAAACAGTTTATTTTTAAATTAACCTCTAATGAATATTTGCGAGTCATTGAGATTTTTGACTGAAATCCAAATTGTATTGGCCGCATGTACTTCATTCATTAAACAGTGTGATTAAAATCGATGACTATTGTATACCTATCTCGTTCGTACAATATAGAGAATGAATGAGAGGCAGATACAAATGACGCTATAGAGGAATACATCCTTTATTGAATCAAGTTATTCATTTCGTTATAAACTTTTTTCATTCAGTTATTCATGTCGCCGCCTTTTTGACTGTATCCATATGTATTCTTATTCATGTTTTCAATTTATATTATTCATAATAGTAAAATTCATGAAATTCTATTATTTATCAATGTTTGCATAATCGAATCATTAAATATCAGAATCTAAATTTATATTTGATTGTCAAATATGTGTTTCTTATCTTTAATGATTCGAATATGAACTATATATAAATAATATAGCAATAATAAATAATTGATGTTAACATGTGCGTAATGTGATTAGTCCTATAGGGATAGATTTGTCTAATTTTAATACAAATGCTAGAATTTTTTTATACATTATTAAAATCTTCGACTGTATGAATTCATCAATTAATAGCAATAATATTAAGCATAATAATGAAACAATAATTATAAATGAAGTTCTCAAAGACTTTTCCTTCAATAGATAGTAAATACAGCGAGTATTACAATACAGTAGTATTAGATTTTCTATATAAAAATATATTCCTTAAGACTATATAATATTGTTTATATACTTAGCTATAAATAGTTTTAATAAATATTGTGATCGCTAATGCCTGCTATGGTATATGTTTCTCGCCCACACATTATGTAGAGCAAGGGAGAGGTAAATACAAGACAAGCTGCCATTTTGGAATACGATATTTATTGAAACAGATTATACGCTAATGTGTGATGTAAAGAATACAAAACTAACATTGTGAAGTAATACTATCATTTATCATACGTGATTTTTTTTTTATAAATACCCTAATTATTTTCCTTCTCTTGATAACTGAACCAAATAAGTAATCTTGCAAACAAAAATATAACTAAATTAATTACTTAACATGACGAAAGAATCAATGATAAATGGTTTGAAGAATGATTATATTGATTTACAAAAAAAAAATAACCTTCTGTATTTGTAATATGTATTGTATTCGTATAACATCATGTTATGTTAGTTATGATTTTAAAGAAAAATCCTGTAACGTGATAAATATAAACATATACAATTTGGGATTTTGTAAATATGTATTATTTTTTATTCTTGTATCATTATAATATATTATAATGTTTTTTTTAATGTAAACCCATGTATGTTACAGTATGTTAATCCGACTGTATTGTTCCTATTGTTTATTATACCTTTCAATAGTTTTTATTAAAAAAAACGTATTTTATTTAACATTATATAAATACCTTTGTCTATAATTAACTATTCGTCAAATTAGGGGTCCCATAACTTATTTTTACGCCAGGGGTCAAAATTTTATGACTTCGTGACCGCAGAGGGTAGTTAAATTTTTAATTTTGTCATAAAAAATCATCCCTATTTACTTTGAAAGTTCAAACGGAAAAACAAGGTATACCAATTTATGAATATCCCGCTATGTTACTTATTTAATTAGTGATATAAAATAACACGTACATTAAATACACTGTTGTGCTAAATTGTATTAGATAATGAAATTTGTTATACAGCTGTTAGACATAAAAACAACACTTTTAATGTCTGTTTTTATCAGTGATAAAGAGCAATTAATATGAGTGTACTACAACGATATTACAACGCTGTAAGAAATATATGTAAAAAGCTGTTTCAGCATCAGGGTAAATAATGAGTACCTACATAATCTAATCACTACATAGTATAAAACAAAATCGCTTTCCGCTGTCTGTCCCTATGTATGATTAGATCTTTATAACTACGCAACGGATTCTGATGCGGTTTTCTTTAATGGATAGAATGATTCAAGAGGAAGGTTTATATGTATAAAAACATCAGTTTATTCTGTAGTATATTTAGTATCAGCATTGCACCCGTGCGATGCCGGGGCGGGTCGCTAGTTTAAAATAAATCGTAAAAGTAGGAATCTGAAATGCTAAACTCATTCCATTTCATTCCATTGTAATAATAAAAACACGAAGTCAATTAATAAATGGTCGTATAGATTTTCTTATCATTGTTTTTATTTGACGACCAATTTGTAAAGTTTTGATTGAACCTTAAAAACCTTGATTGTTGAAGAGTGTCGGATCGTTAGAAGATTATTTCAGTGGTATTCTAAGACTGTGTTTATATTGTACCATTTTTAGGTTATATAATTAATCCGAAATAAGTCGATATTGGTTATTAGGAGTTCTGCTTTAACTTCCCTAATATTTATTCACATAATTGTTTATTTATTATATTATTGGTGTTCGCTTCTAATATCGCATATTGTAATTTTAGTAATTATATTATTATGTACTTGTATTTAATGTAAACACAGCCTTAGATGATAAAATTTTGATTTGTAAGTTATAAGCAAGCAAATATTAATTATTTATTTATGGATTTACTATTTTTGTAAATTATAATTATTGTTTTAGTATAAGTATAATTTATTTAAGTCTAATTTGTGTCTAAATTGTAATAAAATGAACGACTTTGGGATACTTAAAATTATATAGCTGTGATTTTTGAGGTCTACGGCGATCATGACATGATTAATAATTTATTTTTTAGTTTGAAATAAATGTTTTTATTGTATTGTGGTGTTTTATTTTTTTAATCTTTCGGTAACGGTACTTGTGTGTGTTTGTGTGTGTTGTAGTTAAATTACGTAAAATAATCATGATAATTAAATGTGATTTGATTTTTTTACTAACATTTTAATCGTTTATCTTATTTATCAGTTTTATAAATGCAAACAACGCAATAATGTATGTTTTAAATATTCTTATCATTTATATTTTTCAATAGTCAAGTGCAGTTTCAAAAATATTAGCCAACCTTTCATTACTACTAGCATTTTTTAAATGTAAATATTGTGGTATTAAGTAATTTTAATTTAATAATTTCAGGTTTGGCGAAGAAAGAAATACAAATACATTTATCATGTGTGAAACCAGTGTGAAATAAGATTATGGAGAT
>DWPV01007005.1:0-11041 GCA_018251915.1 Urbanus proteus proteus
ATGTTTGTTCAATTTTGTAAAGGAAGAACTACAGATAACCGAACAAGTACATGTCCGTCTGCCATACTTTTAAATGGTTATATTACTGTTTCATTATTAAACATATTTTGAAACATTTTACAACAAATGTATTTAATAACGTATGTCCTATTTGCACAAGGCATTTTCATTTCTATTTTTTATTACAATAAATTTTGTTCAATCTTTTTATGTTTTAGTAAGAACTCCGTTTTAGTTCGATTGAATCCAGAAAAGAAGATGCATATACCGAAAAACAAAAATAATACACAAAACTTTTTACTGGTGTCAAAAACTAAGGTCGTAACCTCTGCATAAGGCAGTTTTGTAATTACCGACGGAAAGTATTTTATATGTTTTTAATATATTAATTAAGTGACCGACACCAGGGCGTGTCCCTAGTATGTAGGTAAATAACATAAGGTACATTATCCGTGATATGTCGACGACCTTTATTTGTGTTAGTGCAACATGCATCGCAACGATTGCACTTCTAGGCGGAAATTGTACAAACTGCAATTTTATGCACTCGTTTCGTTTTCAGTTTTTTCTTACGCCTCAAACGTTGCGTGCACAGATCATGAATTATGCTAAGTAATCTAATCTGTCGAAATGACACTCGCAGATTATTACTATTTATTACGGATCCCGTGATCCGTAATAAAAAAATCCGTGATAAAAAGTAGTTCCAAATTTAAATTCATGGCTTAGAAATAGTGTATAGTATAATTAAAAATATAATTACAGTCAGGTTTTATCGTTTTATACGTATTTTTAGATATTTGTAGTATTTTCAAAAGTCGAAAATAGCGTCCTATTCAATCTTAGTCTTTACTTGTTGCTTGTTTCTTAACGGTGTATTTTTTTAAACGTCACACCTATTTTTAATTAATACCAGCAGCTTTAAGAGTTTTTAACTATTTTTGAGTTGTATAGTAATATAAAAACATTTATATGATACTGTTCAAGTCTTCTGGCGTTACTTTAATCTGTGAAATCAAAACTATTTGGGTTATATGTACCCAAATTATTTCCTCCGATATATTTTTCTAAGTCCTAAAAACTGATACATACATAAACGAAATGTGAATATAGGAGTGTTGCCTGCGGCTATATTCGATATAGCAACTGATGTAATAGCCTATCTAGACCGATTTCATAAGATACTCGAAAGCTTTACTACCACATATGAATATTTGTCGGGGCCAGTTATTCGTCAATGTTATAGCCGCCGGCGGGGATAGATGTGGGTCCCTTTGGGTCTGACTAAGCAAGACTAAGCCGGTTGAGGTACTCTTACCTATCCTGATATTAATAATAGATATAATACGAGTGTAGCTTTCTAAGCATTACTTATTATTGGTTTAAATTATTTCAATGAGATTTAATTTAAATTCATATTCATAAAATGTTTAATTTGTGTTTTGCTTATAATAATATGCTGTGTCAGTGTGTCATTCATTTATTTATTTTATTTATTTATTAGTAGAATAAAAAGGCAAGTTCAATATAGTGCAGTCTAATTAAGTTATTATAAAAATACCGCAATATTTTTCTTACCAATTATATTAAGTCCGAACAAAAGCCGAATATTTGAAGAACAAGAACGGTTATTAGGTCTCGTATACTTTCCACTCCAGTGCTTGCCGTCCACCATCAATTAGACAACTTTCCTTATATTTTGCTAAAATAAACAATACAAATACTGGTTGACAAAATATATTTGATATCGGAAACGTATCGTCCGCATTCTTAGAAACAATAGCTTATTGTGTACTACAGTTAAACCGTAATGAGGTATACCAGAGTCCAAGCGCAGCTTATTGGAATGCTTGTGCAGGTTTGATGTTAACTATTGTTACAAATACGTTTTTGGAGATTTTATTAGTAATTTGACTCTAATACTAGTATTTATCTATATTATTTATCGTATCATATAACTCGACAGTTGGTAATTCAAAAGGAATGCTAGTGATCGCACTAGATAAATATAATCGCAGGAAAACCTTCTCCAATTCCTGGATATAGTTCTTTAAAATATTTAGTACTTGTACAGATAGACATATACCAATCAATTAAAACAAATTTAAAGCTAATGTTATTCTAATTAATGTGAATTTCTTGTTAGGCGCAACTACAAGTAAATTTATAATGACTGATTGCCGCATATTAAACAAAATATTTTCACAGTAGCTAAACTAAAGTCGTATTTAAAGAAGTACACTTCCGATTAAACGCCTAATTGTTATCGTGATAACAAAGTTCAATTAACCTAAAAATGAGGAAATAATACACAAGGTAATTAGTGATAATGCCGCGATATCATGTGTAACCCACTTCTACACATTAAGAACAGCCATCGGAAAATATTTTAACCGGAAATGTCAATTTATTCTTATTTAAATAATACACGTGTATAATGCTCATTTAATATGTTAACATATTATTATATTTTGATATGTGATGGAGTTGGATGGGTTACCGCTAGGGGTTTTTCATTCACGCTTCCGTCGGAGGGCACGTTTAGCCGTCGGTCCCCGTTGATTTTGGTTAGCACCCGTTAAACTTTGTCGGAGGCCTTACCGATAGTTTTTAACATTTGTAAATTTAACATTGACGAAGCATGGTGGAGTATTCTCCAGACATCCCTTAATTATGGAGAAAGACCTACTATCAATTGCCAACCTATTCGTAGAATTAATTATTTCTTTTTCTATTTTTTTAATATAAGAAATTGAAGTCAACAATATGTTTATGTAAGTTTCTATCTATTCATGCGTCAGCGTGAAGTTGTTGACAACCTTTCGTAAACTAAGGTCCCTGAGAATGCAATCGGTAAAGTCCCTGGGACGTCAAGTATGAAAACCCTGGAGAGTCACATAAACCACACAATGATAAATTAGTTTACTGTTTATATTTTAAAGATGAAAAATATAGAGAGATCTATTGCAGATAATATTATTTACTCTAATGACGTGAATAAGATAAGCCACAAAATATGTCTGATTAACCAGATATTGTAATAAGAAAATTATATGACCGATATTATATGATACATTAAAACAATATGATTACAACAACAATTAAGAACTATTAGATGCTAACCAGCGTGATTCACCTACCACGTGCATTTGAATACATACAATTTACTTCTATTTATTTATTACGATAAAATTTAAGTAAATCAGCATGCAAGTATCACTATCACTACATAGTATAAAACAAAGTCGCTTTCCGCTGTCTGTCCCTATGTATGCTTAGATCGTTAAAAATACGCAACGGATTTTGATGCGTTTTTTTTAATAGATAGAGTGATTCAGCAGGAAGGTTTATATGTAATTTAATGCATCCAAAACCGCGGGAAAAAGCTAGTACTTAATAAAAAGCAGTCATGTCGCACGAGGACATGTGCAATTGTTGGACTGGATTTTAAGACCTAAAGTCATAAATAGATGTTTTGTTACTCTTAAAGACTCTTAAAGTGAGTTTTAGCTAGCCTTACAACCTAGGAAAGCAGTGCTTCACATTGTTTTAAGTATTGTATTACCTTTAAAGTTGTATAAACATGTGAGAAGGTCCGAAGGTTTAAACTTAATCTAGATATTACCAATGACCAATGATGAAACACCCAGCAATAAATTGTAGTAAAAAATAAAGCAAGTTGCTAGTTCAATTAGGACATAACAAAGATATAAGGAAGAATGTGTATTAAAACTGTGATTCTTCTATCGTGATTCATTCATCGTTAACGTATTTTATTACACGATTACTGTGTATTTGTTCATTACTGTTCAAAGCAAACATTATTACCCAAAACATTATTTAGAGAGATTTTATATAAATACAATTTTGGTAATCTATCAAAACATGCAATAAGAATATATTTAATTAAATTTAAAGTTCAGAGATATAGAAAAAAGGAAGGTTTAAAATAACGCATAATGGTATAATGTACAACGCATGTTGACGTCGATAACGCCGTAGCAGGCTGTAGCGCCGCTACGGTCGTAGCTCGCTGCACTTTGCTTATAACGTAAAAAGCTTACGATAATTATCCCTCATTATTCTACGTGTTTCATAACAGTAAAATATCATGTAGATCCAAAAATGTCGTGAAAATTAATTACTGCTATTAATAATTGATGTTGATCTCGCATTTTTGTCTAGGACAGTTTAATTGACAATTTTCCTTTGAATTACATTTTTGTTAGATTTAACAGATAATTAGGCGGATTCGTTAAAATATCAGCGCAACTCATGCACAACGCAAGGGCAAGACACAGATGCTGGCAATTGTTCAGCGCTGAGGACAGTTTTACTAATACCTACAAATCTCCGTAAAAACCACTTTCAGTTACCACTAAGAACTAACGAAAAGACTACAATATTTTGGAGATAAGTCGTGTGCTTAAAAACATAAATAAAAATATTTATTCGATGAGGAAAATTGCCAACAATAATAACTTTTGATGTGTTCCTGTTCCACTTATCTGCTTGATACAAATATTAACAAATTAGTCTAAAAATAATAAATCCAGAGCGGCCCAATTTAAGCCCAGGGGCTGGACGCACTTTGGTCTCGTAAAACCCATATCTAGCAAACTCCGGTATATTTGACGGTAAATAACAAAAACTTACTGTATCTCTTCATTAGGGATTTCTTGTATGCCTTCCCGGAGACGGGGTCCTCCTCGGGGCTGAACCGGCCGGCGGAGTCGTCGGACTCGGTGCCGGAGTCGCGGCCGGCGGCGGCCAGGTAGTCCCGGGATTGCCTCAGGATGACCTGTGCCCTCACGTAGTCTGCGGGATCGGCGAACGAGTGGCGTGCGAAATCGCGTACAGTGATTTCCTTGCGAGTGTGAACTGTCAAGTCTAGGGGCGCATCGGCGGCATCTTCCGGTTCTGGATCGGGGTACGCTTTCCTGGCGGCCAGGGTGCGAGGTTCGGAGTCAGCGCTCATCGCTCTGCGGTCCGCGGCCGGCGACCGGCGCTTGTCCGGGCCGGCGCTCGCCGGACGGGCCTCCACTGCCATCATGTTTAATTATTCACACGGACACCATAATCACAAGCGTTTCCAGTTATGTCATATAGCGTAATGTGTTGTGTGCAACCGCGCGCCGCGTCCGCCGGCGTTCGCGTCGAATTGCGGACTGATGTCCCAGTTTCGACGACGAGTTCCACTGACTTCGTGAGCTCGCTTCGGCAACGATCGGCGCCGCTCGTACACTTTCGTTTTCGTATCGCTGCGCGTGTGTGCTCCGAATCGCACACAGGCTCGATGCGAGTGTGGTGTCTGCGCGTGTGTGCGTGCCGGCCGCTGTGTGCGCCGAAGCTTTTTCCACTTTCGTCGGCGAGCTTTCCTTAATTTCCCGACTTGCCAGACAGGTTTTCACTGAGACCCGTCTATTAATTAAATCTATTACAAGTCTGTTACTCGTTTCTTTTTACTCGTTCGAGCGATTGGCGGGGTTGTATGAGGAAAATTATATTCGCGATTGATTTCTACGCATTTTTCCACATAGTTATGTATGTCACACTCCAGTACAGTTCCAAATATCCTCTGGCTGACCTACATTTAAATGAGTCACCTGAGTACGTCTGCTTGTGACAATTTTACCCGATACAATCGCCAGCTTATGCAATTCCAACATTAACGTCAATGATAATAATTTACTGGCCAATAAACAGAAAATATGTCTTTGTTATGTACATTTATGTTATTTTTTGTTAAAAGCACAGTAAAAGCATTTAATCGGATATAATGTGTATTACATTGTAGCTTCTAGGATTATAATTTCAGCTTTCAGATACAAAGGTTGGAATTAAGTATAAATATTTACGGACGATTTAAAGAGCAATGTAAGGCGTCACGGACGATTTTTTGAGAAGTGACCCTAATTCCCCAGAAACGTGCAATAAAACAATAAAAGCTTACGGCGCGCATAAATTACGAAGTTAAAACAAAATTTATCGTGAACCGGAACGCGAGAAACAATCGGTATCAATGTTTTGCGTAACGCCGCGTAAACAATTTCTGTGTGTGTTTTTTTATCTAACGCTCGGGGCATTGACCGACTTACTACAAAAGTTGCGCGTGCGCCGACCACGTGACACACTGACTCGCCCGCTATAAGCTGGCCCGCCCCTCCCTCGCTTCTGGGAGCCGGCTAACACGGTTCTCGAGCGATCTCCACGGCAATACGGGTCAGGTTTAACTGGCCGTATAGATAGGGTACCTACGACAAATGTAGAGCCAATGTCACTCGTTGATTTGGCCTATGGAGATAATTCAGTTGTTCTATTAGCTTAGAGAATGTTTAGTGCGTCACTTTGTTTTCGTTCTTTCCGTAATAAACAACTTTGAGGAACTACGATAGGTCACGTAGGTGTGACCATGAAAATGCCATTGATGTTTTCATGGCGCGAGGAACGAAGACGGAAGTTCACTATCTAACTAGTTATTTTTAACACTTGACCGTGTTTGTGGCTAGTTGTGTGTTATGACTGGTTTTATGTAACGGATGATGCGTGGAACAGTAACGTAAGTGCATACTGTTCTTAATAAGCCTTATGAAGATTGATTGTTTGTTTCTACTATTCACTTTCTTTAACGTATATTGTTTTATACAATTAACCGGCTATTATAAGGATTAATAATAGTACTTGTAAGTAACACAACTGTGACGGTTTTTAAGAAATCACTTAGCGATAGATTCTTGTTTGTTGTAAAAAGTTAAAATATGTCAAATCATTATT
The DNA here is from genome assembly GCA_018251915.1 of Urbanus proteus proteus. Lineage (NCBI taxonomy): Eukaryota > Metazoa > Arthropoda > Insecta > Lepidoptera > Hesperiidae > Urbanus > Urbanus proteus. The sequence continues at coordinate 6,775 of DWPV01007005.1, forward strand.
ACAAGTACAGTTAGCTTTATTTTCATTTTTAAAACAATTGCTTGTAATTATGGGCATATTGACCATTAAACTATTTTTGAAGGGCTATTAGTAATAATTGATAATTTTATTATATTTTACATTTTTATTTATTATATTAAAACTTGTATCGAATATTTTATTATAGACCATAAGCGATTTATTTATTATTGCGAAATTTAAATAAAATCTTGGTAGGTACAAAAAGTACTATAGTGTTTGTTGATTTAACTACGAGTAAATACATATATGTACGTACGCATGTGGCTTTAATATCAATTTATGTACGTTTAAATAAATTTTATCTATATTTGTTATTATTTTACCAAACGTGCTGATAAATTACACACTTAAAGTGTAATTAGTTTTAACATTATCATTATAGTAAGTTTATATTTAGATTTAATATTTTAGGGTGTGACTTAAGATAAATTTTATTAAAATATTTTGAAATATTTTATGTTAAAATACTTAGGTTTGGCAGGTACAGGTGTTGTTTCCCTTATAAACAATATATGGCCTATAAGATAAAAATATTTCTGATAGAATACACACCTTATCTATTACGTCTAGAAGCTATTGAGATGTAAAATATGCATAGAAGTCATGACTCTCATTTTCTTAAAAATCAGCTCTTTCCTTTAGTTTGACATGTATAGTTGGCTTCAACAATTTACTCTTTAATTCGATGACGCAATAATATAGGATGTGACTTATTCTCAAAACGAATTAGTTCGATACCCGGTTAGGGAAATACATTTTTGAAAAATCTGAGTACACAGTTTTAGTTATTATCATTGACTTCGTAACTCCCTCCAGCATTATTTCGGATTTCCCCAACTACGCACACTTGAAATATTCACATTTATAAGTGTATGTAAGTGTAACACCACATCGCATACGATTGATTTATAAATAAACTATTCCTATATCGTTAAATAAAGCTAGCCATAAACCGCTGTTTAGCCAAACCCAACAAATTGCCTTACACCTATCAGCACCCAGACCCATTACTCACGCGGTCGGTAATGCTAAGAAGTTTACCTGTACTATCTGCTTTCTGGGGTAATTCACTAAATAAATTGCCACCAACTCGACGCTGCGCCAGCTTCGAGTTTGGTTTTCACATTTTTATATGATCGAAGTAGCAAACGAGCATGCAGTCCACCTGACGGTAAGTGGCCACTGCCGCCCATGGATGTCTGTAACCAACCCTAGATAACATCAAGGTCCTATCTGAGGTTGACCACAGATGAGTTGCTACCCCTAAGGACTGAGTTGGAATGCCCTGCATAAGAATGTTTCCTTACTACACCCTTCAGACCAGGTCGCAGTTATAAGGCAGAAATAGGTGTATCGGTGGTGCCGTCGGAGTCGAACTACATAGAGTTCTACCACCTCTAAACTTATTTTACTCATGCATATATACGTTAACGCGAACGTTTTTTTAAGAAAACAAAATCACACACACAATGTGAAAAATTCGTCAACCGCCTCGACCACAAAATAAGACTTTACGTCAAAATTAAAAGATTCTATGACTTTTTGTCAAAATTAAAAGATTCTATTTGTCAGGCAAGCTCGACGTCGAGCGCAGACGAATTGACACTAGTGAATTACCCTCTGGTTAATGTTGCAATACGTTTGCTGTCACTGCAGTACAGGTTTCGAACACCTGGCTGCACGTCATTACGAAGACTGGGCATGTAAGGCTTTTAGTGTCTACGATAGAAAATATTTATAATAAGTATATTTAACATAATTATGTTCACTGTCCCATCTATCACTTTTTTAACCGACTTAAAAGCTATGGTTCTCAATTCCGCGGTATCCTTTAATATTTTTTAACATTAACATAGTTTTGGAAGAAGTTGTTTTGTACTAACCGAAGATTTTTCATAGGTCTATAATAATAAAGATAATAAATCTTTATTATATTATAATATTATTATATTCAATTTGTTTAAACTGTTATAAGTGTACATAAGGATACTTTTAATAGTATATTTGAAGTATCCTTGTGTTTTTTTAAGGTTTTAGTAGCGACATAAGCGTAACGAGCATGAAGTCCGCTTGATAGTAAATGGTCACTGCCGCCAATGGACATCGGTAACCAACTTTATGTATATAGAATTGAAGTGCTTTATAAAGTGACGACACCTATTTCTCTACTATTAATTAAAATTCTCTTACAAAATAAATAAGTCAGAATTTGGACAAGAAATATTTTGCTCATTATAGGAATTAAAGGAAAACGTGCCTAATTAGTGTATTTAGGTAATTTTATTAATGAATAACTAAATACATATGTAATTAGATATACAATTAATAAGCAAAGATAAACGGGAACGTAACTAAAATATTAAGTACGATTACATTTAAGATTATATAAATAAGTACGCAATTCTTTATATCAATGAAATAATTAAATTGAGATTTCTTTAAAAGTATTTTATTACGTATGTTTTTTTTTTAAATAAAACTAATTGATTCGTATGTTATCTTCACTTTTTTGTTTCTCTGTAGGGACAGTAAACATGTTCAATATCGGACTGATTAGATCATAGTCGGTGGGCGATTTAATATGATACTATGATTCAACTAGGGATTGGTTTATGATTAAAGGTCGTTCGACTAACACAGCTACCACTTTTTTACCTTTTTTACCATAACAGCAATATTAAACGCTGTTGGGAAAGATGTGGTGAAAAAGATATACTTATCAGAGGCGTTCCAACTTGGTTCTCGGAGATAGGAACACATCACCGGTAGAAATTTGACGATCCGCGTAGCGGAGCGTTTGCCATACCGGTCTGACGCACTGTGGGTCGCGGGTTTGATTCCCGACCTGACAGATATCTGAATGACAATAGATTTCTGTTCTGGGTCTGGGTGTTTGTATATTCATCATTGAGTGTCCAAAGCCCCCAACACAAGAACATCCTACTGTGGGGCTATAACTGTAGAAACCATCTTAAAAAAAGAATTCTTGACAATTCTTATAAGAATAAAATATTAATATTGTATGGCTATCAACATTATATGACGTGTTTAATGTTATTATCGTTCTAATAAGAATCTAAGACGCTAGGCGTGCTATTAGATAAGTTATCTGGGCTATCTGGGGTCAGCGGGTGTCGTATCTCGCGTCGGGCATCGAACCCGCACTTGCTTATGTAACGGGGACCTTATCAACCGCTTTCCGGGAAAAAATTCTGTGATAACCTTGAACTTAGCTCTTATGTCTTGATGCTAAGCGTTTATGTTAAAGATATTTTGGTGGAGTGGTGTTTTTTTTGTAAACAAATTTGACATCTACATGTTTTAAGGATACCTTGGTCAGAATCTTTAATTATATTTGATAAACTGACTTTTTATTTTGTAACACTCCTTTAAATTGCATGCAACTAAGAACAATAGGATATGTAAAGATTTTTTTTTGATTGAAGTAGCAAACCAGCATTGATTTTGATAGAAGTAGACAGATGCGTTGCTACTCTTGGGGACTGAGCTGGAACGCCTGGAATAAGTATGTCTCCCTTACCACACCCTTCAAATCATAACACAGCAGCGTTACACTGCTGTTATTATGCAGAAATAGGGGTGGCGGTGGTGCTGGCTGAAACGAACTACATGGAATTCTACCACTTTTATATACTGAGGTCTGTATATATTGTTTGTATACAATAAAAAAATTAAAAGCTGCCTCAGAATGGTACGGAAGCTCGAAAATATTCATATTTGATAATATACAGACACACGCAAGTTGTTTTCGTTATTGCAGTCGATAAATCTTGTCGGAAGTGTATGCCTGTGGTGGTGGCCTTCCGACGTCGAAGGCTAACCCGTTCTTCTACTAATCCGCATTGTATGCCATGAATATTTTGACCATCGAGATATTAGCTTGAGAATAAATCTTTGTTTATAATTTATACAGATTAATAAATAAGATAATATGAAAAAAATGCGTAAAATAAACCTACATTAAATTAGTTGTTTTACATTTGTATTACATTTGGTAGTTCAGTGGTTCTCAAACTTTTTTGGTGGCGGAGGCTATTAAAAAGCGAAATTTTTGACGGAGCCCCAAAACAAAAAGTTATATGCATTCTTTTATAATGGTAATCATGTTACAATGTATATTATAATAAAAGAAAAATAATATAATTGGAGTATTCTCGCGGTGCCCCTGTAAAGGCTTTGCGGAGCCCCAGGCCTCCTCAGAGGACACTTTGAGAATCGCTGCTCT
>DWPV01007006.1:0-11040 GCA_018251915.1 Urbanus proteus proteus
CGTTATGACCAATCATGAGGCGAGATTAAAGCACAGATAATTAATTGCATTGAATCCTTTACGGAAACGGAACAATTATACTTTACAAAATTTCCATATTTAATTTAATTTATAGAAACAAAAATTAACTATTCATTTACCAAACACGGGAATCTTTTATTTACAATACTGTAAAAAAACACAATATTGTTTTTTTACAGTATTGTAAATAATGCAAAAAATGAAGTGTAAAAAAACGCAATATTATTTTTTTACAGTTTACATTTTTTATTATTTCAATCTAGGTCAAAAAATGCTTATTATTCAAGTTGGAATTGAATTGAACTATTTAAGAAAAAAATCAGTATATACTGAAGTCAGAATAGACGTAGGGATCGTTCATATAGATCATAATATTATTACGAGTATGTCAGGTTATGTATGAGGCTTGTGAGCTCGGTGATCAGATACAACCGATGCAATCTCCAACCTCATGTGAGGCCTAAGCTCCGAGCACTTAGTGGCTCAGCGCTGTAATGTGTAATCTCAGCCGCTATTAGACTGGAGTGATTCAGACATTAGGTTCCTAGTGCAGACGTAGCAACAGCTTGTTGGAATACGCTGTTTTACACTTCACTTTAGATTGGTATTGGATTGATTATATTAAAACTCTCTCATACTTTAAAACCTAAAAAAAAACTTAAAACGCTTTCTACACTCATAGCCCTACAGTAGGATTTTCTCCTGTGTCGTGGGTACCATGGACACACATATACACGAATACACAAACACCCAGACCAAAAACGGAAATCTAAATTCATCATTTAGATGTCTGTCTGGTCGGGAATCGAACCCAGGACCCATTGCTCGTCAGACCGACCGTTCCGCCACGCGGGTCGTCAAATCGTACATCGTCGTACATCCTCGTCTACCCATTATTGTCCCACTGCTGGGCACGGGTCTTCTCTCAGTGAGAGATTTTAGGCTTTAGTCCACCGCGCTGGCCAAGTGCGAATTGGTAGATTTCACACACCTTTGAGAACTTTGAGGAACTCTCAGATGTGCAGGTTTCCTCACGATGTTTTCCTTCACCGTAAAGCAAGTGATAATTAATTTCGAATTTCTAATACGCACATAAACCAGAGGTGCGTGTCCGGGATTTGAACCTAGGACCCCTCGATTGAGAGGGCAAGTTTCAACCATTAGGCTATCACTGTTCACGTCGTACATAAATCCATAAAAACAACTTAGCAAAGTCATCACATAAAATCACCCGGTTTAAACCCGTAAAATGTAGCGCCAGCGGAACAATTTGCTATTTGTATGCACCTGGCAAGAACAAACTTACCAACCTCGGTAAGAAAGCAAAGTTTACGGAATATCGGAAACACGGTTTGGTTTACAATTAAGGAAGCTTCCTATATTTATTCCGGAGTGTTATTTTACGAACTTGTTTGATTGTGCGCGATGAGCGAAGAATAATACCAATTGTATTATTCAGTAAAGATTTTCACAAAATAAGATCTTATGATGCATGATAGTGAAAGATGCCAAGGGTTAAGTACCGAGTCCCGGATTCTCACCCTGGTCAGGCAGATACGTGAATATAATCATAAATTAAGATATACATACCTTAAAAATAAATTGCTAAAGCCAACTATATTATATCATTTTAAACTTATTTTTTTTCTTATTTACTACCGACTAACAAATATTTGACATTTACTTAGTTTTTACTTCTTTTTTCATAAAATTTTAGTACAAATAACAATAAAATTTTAAGTAGCAACGCGGTCTCCATGTAACGAGTCACTTAAAACTTGAAGCAATTTAATTTCCTCCCTATTTCCGAATTCTGATAATAATCTGAACCACATTTTGATAAAGTCCTGTGTTTATAACTGTTATTAAAACTTTGTCGTCTTCCATTTTACTTACAATTATTACGTGACAGTAGATAGATTTTATGTGTGATGTGTGATTTTATGTATGGCTATACTTGTATGAGTGGGTATGTATGCAGTATGTGTGTAGTAATTGGTACATTTGTTTAAATTTAAATCAACTTGTGCCGGATAGAAATTTTAATAATTGTATTTTTTGTTGCAGGTAAGTTACGAGTAAGAAAAAAAGGATATAAAATACGGATAAAATATAAGTAAAATTCATTGAAAACGATTTTTATCGCATTTTTTATTATATTTTTATTATGAAGTAATTTAACAGTAACGTCAGATGACGTTATCAATAACTATAAACTTCTGACACCTTATGACGACCCCGCAGTGAAGAAATAATATATGAAAAATTACTAACATGAAAATAATTATTGTGCGGCCGGCTTAATGCCTACATTACTAATTAAAAGATATAAAACGGAAGTTAAGTGGAATTAGTACCTAATTATAATTTTGAGAAATGATAATGGATGTTTGAAACACGACACTTCATTAAGGTTGAAACTTGTAGATCCTTGAGACCTCAATTTACAGTTAATCTTCATATAAAGTACCCTTAACATATTTATATGGTATATAGATACATATCTTAGTTACACATACAATTCAGAGCGGGTCCCTACTTTGCATTCAAGTTCCCACTGCCCGGAGGCAACATGTTCTCTTGGGACGGTCCTCTAGTTTTTAGTACCAGATGAATATCTATACTGTCCGTTTGTCCGGGGATGTGGTTGGATTTTTACATAAGCAAGTTTACGTTCAATGTTCTCAGATAAAATAGATAGATTTTGTTTATTATTATTTTTTGTAATGGTTCTTACAAACGAGCACACATTTCACCCAATGATGGCTATTCCACTCCATCTGGGGTTATTAGTGAACAAATATTTTAAAGCTGGTAAAACTCTACGTAGTTCGACTTCGGCGGCACCGACACACCTATTTCTGCCTTATAATAGCAGTGTTAGTACTGCTGTTTACTAGTCTGAAGGGCACAGTAAGAGACATACTTATCCGAGACGTTCCAGCTCAGTCATCAAGGGTAGCAATGCATCTGTGATCAATTTCAATTAGGACCGTGATTTTATCTGGAGTTGACTACAGATATCCATGGGCGGCATCGGCCACTTATCGTCCGGTGAACTGCGTGCTCATTTGCTACTTTGATCATATAAAATATATAAAAAACACCTAAGTTTTGGATTACTTAAAGTAACTAAGATTTAAAAAACTAAAGTAACTATTTACGGCTTCTTCTCACTGTTAGTAATACCTATTGTATTTAAAATTCCTGCACGTGTTTTTGCATTGCTTGATTTTTCAAACCAAATTAAATGAAATGAAATTATTTTATTCCAAGAACGTAGTATACAAAGATGTTAAAGTAAGACAAATTCCTACATTCTACCATAGCAATGGTGTGCAATTATGTCAATTATAAGACTAACGTTAATAAACTGAAATTAATCTTTATTAACATTTTAGTATGTTTGAAAGATTGCAATTATCATAAAGATATATCATCATCATTTAATTGTAACATGTCATGCACAAGTAGCACAACAAAATATAGCAAAATTTAGTTTGAATTAAAAATATTGATTTTATTTTATGAAAGACAAAATAATAAGTGCATTGGTATTGCCACAGTCACCAGGAGTTTTATCACCCTTCAGAATAGACGCATGGCTAACAATTCATATAAATATGATATCCATTCAACATAAGGAGTTCAATAACCCGTGCATGTCCTTGGCGTCATCTGCCAACAGCGAGATGACAAACGGCGCATATGCGCCGGACGGTGATACGCGGCGATAATAACGTCACTTGCATTATGAGATGTTAGCTCGTGATTGATGTGTTATTGTTGTTCATTGTACGCTCTTACAAAGAATATGGTACTTAGGGATTAATTACTTGTTAGGCTGAGCTTACACATTGTAGATTGAATGACATTACAGCACAGTTACGTTTTATGAAGTTCGAAATGCAAGAGTCACATTTGTATGTTATCATATACCGTAATAGTCAAAACTCTTTCATCTTATAAGAATCGTAGGAATAAAAACTTGAAAAAAGTCTTTTTTTCCGCACATACGTGATTTGATGTAAGAAATGTTTAATGTAACTAAAAAAGCTTAAGAAAACTCTTACATTAAAAAACGTAATAGACATAGGTATACAAAAACTATTTATTTTACAGCTAACGTGTCAAAAACTTAATTTTATAAGTAGTCACTTCTATAAACCTTTTAACATTCTTATTTTGTTACTATCCTCTATTTATTTTACTAAATAGTTTTACAAGTTAGCCAACGTCTAGTAACTAGCCTCGTCACGGCGCAAGTGCCTGCAGTCCTCAGTCTCGGTGCAGCGCAGATTTATGGCCGTCTGCCCTGTGGCCGCACGTCTCAGCGTGATGTACACTGCGCGGTGGATTTATGCCTAAGCAAACCATTTGCCAGTCTTGTGTTAAATGGCGTTTAAAGCACAATTTATACTCCATTACCGCTGTTGTGTATTGCTTTACAATTTCTTATGTTATTTTGGTCACATAAAATACCAGTTGTGATACAAAAATTGCATTATAGCAAATATAAATATTTTGCCATTGAAACCTAAAGAGTCAAGGCGCAAATAACTCATTTTTATATTCAAGGATTGCTTATAAAATTAAGACAGCCATATTATAATAATGTAATATTATAATTATCTTTTAGCTTAAATAAATTATATACTAGGCTCATCACAGCGCTAGTGGCCAGTAGCTCCTTGCAGCGCAAATTTATAGCCGTCTGCCCTGTGGCCGCATGTCTCATTGTGATCTACACTACACGGTGGATTTATGCGACGTTTATTGGGGGAATTAAAATCGTATGGCCTGTTCCTTGGTTAGAGGATACAGTTTGTGGGTAGTGAAATGTCTTGGAATGTCTCGGATTGTAAGCAATAGCGAACTTGAAAAAACAAAAATATTTTCTTAATTTCCTATAAGATGTAAAACATTACTTATAGCAAATTGTTACCTAAACCTTTACTTTACGTACGCCTCTCTGCGTGCCGTCAGGTTTATGTCATGCGTACTATAAAATAAAATACGATTCTAGTGACCTAAGTTGCAAATCAATGGTCAATTTTCTAAAATTCACTCGCAAATTTAAAAATTCAGAACTTATATCTTCAGTCATGTCATCAACGAAAATACATCAAGAAAAGTGTATCGTTCTATCATAGCTCTCGTTTTGAAACTCCATATTATGCACTTGTTTTATAGTAAACGGTATGGTTACTCTTGTAAGACCCATCAATTATTTTTTTAAATAAGAAAACTGAAAATGTTCGTAGCGCAGTAGGTATAATGGGACGACAAACGCTATATAATTTTAAAAACTATATAGTCAATTTTAGTTTTGCAATTAGTAAACATGATCTCATAGTTAAAGTTTTACATCTGTTTACAGCCTCTTTTTATTTTTTTCATCTGGCTATCACATAAAATTATACATGATCATAACTATTCTATCTTACTCACTTTTATGTTAAAAGTTGTACGATTTTATTTATCGTTAACGTTTTATCTCTTACCACTAGCTTGTCACTTATCGCTTGTTAGTTGCGTGTGAAACAACTACCCGAAACACCTTAGCGCAAGATAAAAATTCCCCTCATCTCACACTCATCGCTCTCAACTTACAGCCGATCGCAGGAAAACAAAGGGGCAAGAAAATTCAGGTGCTTTTTGCACGTCTACGCTTCGTAGAACAGGGCTGTCTGTAGCGTTTCGTAGAAATACCGTAGCCTTTCGTATCATACCGTAGCACTCCGTAGCGCATATCAAAAGAATAATATGCAAGCGCAAATGTATATTATGCCAAAAATATAACTTGTGTAAAATTAAATTAATTAATTTCAAAGTTGTTCTCCTGTTACACATATTTATTTGTACGAAACTCAAACGACTACGACTTACTTTAAAAATACAGGTAGACTTTTATTGAAATGCATCAGAATTGTAAATCAAAAATAATATAGTCAAAATGCACTACGTAACCGAAACCGCGTTTATGTGCTAACATGAGTAATACATACGCCCAGAAGCTTGTACCTAGTTATACTTAAGAATCTATATCTACCTTACTTTTCTATAATAGAAACAGCTTCGAGAAGCTTTAACTTTCCAAATTTCTTCATTTAAATTTCCAAGCAGTTCCTCAGCCCTACGGTTATCACGTGCGCGGTGCTCCGGCGTTCCCACGATTCTTCTTAAACATTTCCTACGCTGGGCCTCTGCCAGCACCGCTATTAAGTGCAGTCGCACCTAACAAACATATTATTTGTAAATATAGTTTTTGAAATAATTCTTGTTTGGATCTTCTGTATTTATTATATGCGTTATTTAGATTGTTATTAAAATTAAATACCAGATGTACATATCCTTAAGTTTAGAACAACATAAAGCAATTATACATAGTTTTGCGTTTCAGGTTTTAATATGTAATTGTAAGAAAAAGTAAATACTTTTTTGGCCAAAGATTGTCAGTATAGAGCTATAGCTATAAATATATTGCCATAATTTTGTTGTCAATTCAACTTTTTGTCAATTTCAACTTAAATTTTTTTGAATCTGTATTTTTCATAGTAATTAACATTACTTTCCAGGACTCTTTAAATTAAAAATCCTGTAAAGCTCAACAGCCTACATATCAATGGGAATGCCACCGCACTTGATACGAGAACATTTAATTATTTATCGGTGAGTGTGACTGGCAACAAATCACACAGCCTCGTATTTGGCGCGCATATCACACGCACGGTCGGATGTATAATTCAGTGCATACTGCATTACTCAATAGACAGCTTCTGTAGTACAATAATGATGTAAAATTACAGGTTTTGTACACGAATAAATATTTTTTTTTAGTAGGATTGTCTACCGACCCAAAGTAGTATAACACGTACTATATTTTTATAAAATTAAAACGAAAATATATATTTATAGTAAGGCAACTAACTATAAGCAACTGAATAAATGGGCTCGTCCGTAATGTTGACACTGATTTTTTTCACTTCAATAACTTAAAAAAAATTAAGGTTAATTGGGCACAATCTGTAGTTTTATGGATGACTGCTTTTAGCTGTATTTTAGAAATGGCATGAAATCGGTGGTTTGAAAAGGTTCAACATGGCCAGTAACCAAATTATTAGCACTATTTTTCTGAGTAACATCAATGCTTACTGCGATCACCAATTCTAGGTGCAGAGGCCATTAGAGGCCTACATCCAACTGTGGGCCTCAAAAGGTTGATAGATAAGTGCATTAAACAACACAGGATTAATTAAACACGATTTTATATAAATAGCAAAGTACAGTGTTAAATAATGTGTCATGTCTTGTTACGTACAACAAGAGCTATTTGCGCTAAACATGCTTTCAGAATGTACAATAATTTCCAATTATCTGCACAGTTTCGATTATCACGAACAGACTCGCGAAATACATAATTCAGCTCGTGTTAGTGCCAGGCTAATGAGGGAACTGCTAGTGTCAACAACGCATAAATATATTACTAGCTTTGCCCTGTGGATTCATTCGCTTTGTTACCTAAAATGGTTAGGTTAACAGAATAATGCAACTAATTGTTAGCCTACTGTTTTTAGTTTTAAAAATTTAGGAAATTCTGGTCTATATAGTAAATCTATATTTTTTAATATTTTTTACTTTGTAGTGCTAGTAACATAGAAGTAAGATCTATTTTCTGTTAAAAAATAGATTTCATGTTACATCTCTAATCAGATGATGATTGATTGATGATTCTGAAAACAGGAAGGACAGCGGTAGTTTCTATATGAATGCTGCCTGGGTGGGTTTATTGATGATTAGTAAGATGGCTAGAAAATACAACAATGTTATAACAGAAATAATGATAATATTTACGGAAAACTTAAATAATAACTATAGAAAAAAGAGTTTGTATACTCGCATGTTATACAGGGAAAGCAGCGGATAAACCTGGTATAGTTTAAAAAACTTTTAAAGTAGGTACATATCCTGCTGGCTCGCTCCAACTATCGCAAAGTTAAACATGTTGCGTAAAGAAAACGGAATTTCGTGTGGAGAATTTAATAAACGTCTTCACATAGTCCGGTGAAACTCGCAGTAGGAACAGTAGCGTACATAGGTGGCTTGCACCGAATTGAGTTAGTTTGTTAGAGGCTATGGAAACTGCGTGCGGTATAGCGTGGAGCGTTTTAATAAGCGGGTGTTGAATACAGTTTATTTTTATGTGCACAAATTTTACGATTTTAAGAGGCTGTATTTTTCTAAGCTCAATATATTTACGTAAAGTAAGCACCCGTTTTCAAATTTTAAGATGCTTAGGCTATTTTTTTAAATTATATTATTTAGATTATAATAAAATTAAGGGAATGCATCAAATAAAAAAAATAAAAGACGCTTTCTACTCCCATATCTCCACAAAAGGATATTGGACACATAATGACGAATAACATTCATAACTCAGAGCAAAAATCAAAATTCATCATTCAGATATCTGTCTGGCCAAATAACCGAACCCGGGACCTACTGCGCGTCAGACAAGTAAGGTAACCGCTCCGCCACTCGGGTGGTCCCAAAATATTAATGCGAAAGCACGTTCTTAAATGCTTATACAAATATATAAAATAAATCCCCTACCAAAGTAAATACTTGCTACACGTATTTTGTTACTTTTATTTCATTAGCGTCATTAATTACACAAATACGCTGGTTTCATGGCCTCATACAAGTCCAAAGTCGAAGCACGTACTGTTCTCATCTACAATGTCCACCTTGCGAGACTTGCTTTCTTACTTAGATTAAGTCGAATTAAGATCTTTGTTACCTGTCTTTTACAAAGTATAACATACGAGTATACTTGTATTTGGCTTTTGGATTAAACTGTACACACCTAATCTAGAAACATGAAGAATAAAATGCAAGAAAGCAAATTGATAAAACTCTTAATATAATACTGGAGTAAATGCCGCAAGCCTTTTTATGTCCCAGTGCTAGGCACGGGTCTTCTCCCATAACTGAGAGAAGCTTGGAGCATATTCCAGCACGCTGCTCCAATGCGTGTTGGTGAAGGGGATACGGGTGGCCACCCCGTGTCGAATGTTTTGCAACCACCCATAAGGCTCTGGAGTAAATACTTGCGTACAAAATCAATGCTTATATATACAGAAATATGTTTATTCATTATTTCTTATTAATTTAATTATTTTTAAATCTTTAATACGTATTCCTTTAAAAGCTGATAATTTATTTTAAGTAACTACTTATATCATTTATTAGGCTTCTACATATTTCTTGCCATATATTGTAGAACATTCTCTTATTAATTTTACTACCATTAGGTACGTTTTTGAATGATACAACCCTTATTTTATATACATGAGCGTGACTTTTATAACAAAACAAAGCTCATTTATTCTGTGGCAATATCATCGTAAATATCGCGCTAGTTGCCTAAGCCTCAGTGGCAATTGCCACTAAATTATCGCATATGGATTATGGCTTGCGCGCGATTGAACGGGGATTAGCTATCATAGGATATCAGCTATTGTGAATTATATTCCTTCTGTTTTGTTGCCAAGATATATTTTCTTTTTTCGTGCAATAGAGACTTAAGATGTAATAAGTCTATTTGTTTGGCAACTTATGTTCATCCTTAAATATTTATGTGGTACTGAGCTAATTTAATAATATTATGAAAAATATACATTTTTCAAACTTCAGAATAGTTAGAAAAGACTATGAAAAATACATAAGTGAAATCATTAAATATTACGTTAATAAAATAGTAGGACTTAAAACGAATTGTTATATATTAGAAAACAGAATACAGCAGTGCTTAATAAGGCAGAAATGGGTGTGACGGTGGTGCCGCCGAAGTTAAACTACATATAGTTCTATCACCTTTAAATTTCAAGCAGTCATACAATATAACATGGATATCATAAATACATTTGAACATCGAAAGTAAGAACTAAGCCAAAAACATTATTTGCTGAAAATATGAAATAAAGGTTAACAACAAAAGAATCTGGATGGCAAAATTGCTAGATACCTACGATCCGATATTCCCAAGTTCCACGGCTTAAGTTTAAGAAAAGAAGGCGAAACTTTTCAAAATTATATTCGGTGAAAGGTCGGAGACTTTGTACAGCGACTCAGTAATATATACCCTTGAGTCGAATAATGGCTACGCTCGAAGAATATTGAATAAAGCACCGTACTTATGCTCCATCGAAAATTCAACTCAAATTATTCGTTATCGGTAATGTTTTATGGATGAATAAACAAATATTAGACTCCAGAGACGAACCCTTCATTACGAAACCTCCCGACAATGAAGTCTTAGGCAAATGTATTTAAATTCGATTCTCGGCGAACTGCTAACTCGATTCAAATTAATCGTTTTAAGCGCATTTAAGTTTAGAAAAGTTGGTGACAAAAACAGTTTAAGCAAGGAAAAGGGAACTTCGAGCTACGATACAAAAAGACAGCTGCGAGCTGGCGCTAAGTGAATAACTGAATAGTTAAACTCTCGTAATATTTACATAAACTGAACATTAACGGCCTGCCATAAGTTAATGTTGACAGCGGTTTATGAGAATCCCTCAAAAATGTTACTACTATTGTTATACCCTGTTTTTATCGGAACATAAAAAATATTAATGTAGTTATTAATGTTTTTGGCTTTTGCTTAAAAATACTAGTAGGTATTACTTATGGCATGATCTTGTAAGGTTTTAATTTAGTAGTATAACGTAGTTACACAGCGAAGTGAGGATTTTTCAAAGTTCGATGTAATAAAGACTGCTTAGGTTATTCTGTAAAAAGGGGTTAAAAATATGAAGTGTTTCTGGATATCAATTCCAAAACTGTGTTCAGTAGTGTGTGACAAAGCGAATGTTTTATTAATTTTGAGAATTATAGAAAACTTTTTCAGATAAATCTAAAACGTACTGAGAAGATCTTATTTAAATAATAAGAGCGCAAATGTGATGCCGAACATTTCAGTTCATAAGAGGAGTTTATTGCGAAGGAACGCCAGAA
>DWPV01007007.1:0-11040 GCA_018251915.1 Urbanus proteus proteus
GGCACTCTTCCTAGGGACAGTAATTTGGATGCGGTTTTTTATATTTAATTTTAAAATATAATTATGTAGTTTTTTTTAACTTTTTAACTTATATTAATTGTAAATTTTATTTTAATTGTCTCTGTTGTATTAATAAATGATAACAAAGAAACAGTGCCCGTAAAATAATGTATAGTGAATCTAAACTAGAGTAAGAAGAATTATAAAATATTTTTCGTCTTTGATAGGTACTTGGAAACATGATTCCCAAATATTTCACCTAATATCACGTACATTGCATTCCTTGGTAATGGAAGCAGAACACACGTACTCCGAAGTTAGCAAGATTCCATATATAATAAGCATTGTTATTGTTACGAGGATGCTTGCTCAGCGGTACTAAAGGACCATGCGCACGTTCCGTAAAGTCGTCACAAGAGTACGTAAAATAATTGTACGGTTTTTAAAATTACATCGATTCTTCAGTCATAAGATTGTGAGTTTAATAAATTAATCAAATATATTCCAAAATTTCTAATGAATTGTTCTGATTTTCACAGTGAATTGTTAAATTTGTTAAATTAAAAACAATAAATTGAGAGGCCACATACCAAACCTGTATTAATATTCTAACCTGTATGTATACAGGTTAGGCTATAACTGGATATTACCTTTATTCGCTAATTAAAAACAATAAGTAGCTCAATCGATGCACGGTTGTTGTAAAACCCTCCTTATACGGAAAGTAAAATTTTAAGCATAACTCAAGACAATCGCGAAGCATGTTCAAATTATAGCCAAATTATATTATTTTATAAACCTACGAATGCTCACTGTGGCCCATGTACCTATGTGTATTTGTAACCAACCACAAAATTAGGCTCAAGCCCAATTGAAAATCTAAGTGTAACCACTCTTCAGTAACAAAGTGCCTTGTTTATGACCTTTCTTACAGCATTCATACAACGAGTTGGCCTCAACAGTAACTTATGTTACAATTTTATTAGGATAATCCCGATGCATTCGAATCACGAGATTTGCTCATATCACGAATACACGAAATCGTGAGCGTTAAAGCGCAAGAAACCATGAATCGTTGTGCGCTTAAACAACCAATGACTTTTTCATATAATCGAAGTAGTAAACGAGCATTGACTCCACCTGATAAGGTGGTCTCCACCCGGTAAGTGGCCGCTGCCGCCCATGGACATCCGTAATCAACCCCGGATAAGATCACAATCCTATCTGAGGTCGGCCACAGATGCGTTGCTATCTCTGAGACTAAGTTGGAACGCCTCGAATAAGTGCGTCTACCTTACCACACCTTTCAAATCAGAACACAGCTGCACTGAACACAGCAGCGCTGAATATAGCAGCGCTGAACACAGCTGTTATTAGACAGAAATACCTAGGTGTGGCGGTGATGCCCCCGAAATTAGAAATTAGAAATTGGAAAAAATGATTTTGTAGGTAGTACACATTTTTTCGAAATGTTAATTATAAATAACAAATTGCAATATATTTTTTATAAACTCTAGAAGTTGTTCATATACAATCGACATTTATGTTTAATTCATAGGTATTCAATTTTAGCCAATCAGCAATTGATTTTTGTAGAGTTTTCAAACCTTCGGCCTAGACCGAAAGCCGTGTCAATTGCTGAATCGGCTTTGACCAATATTGACGACCTACGGTCGGACACTAGGTGTTACAAACTACTTCTATGCTTAAATGGTCTATTCCACCTGGATGATCTAATTCCACTCATTGGTGTCATTTGATCACCTGAGCCGTAATAACCTGAGTGATCAAATTTCACTTTAAAAATGTAATATTTTATTATCATTTGATCACCCATATAAAAACCTACGCAAATATAGAGCACTAAAATGTAGCTTAAATGTAGTTTTTATTGGCTTCACTATTTCTTATGATCTCAATTATCTCAAATATTGCAGGTGTGTCCTTCCTCATTTCTTTAGAACCAATTTTATAATAATTATTTTTTTAATTTTTAGTTGCTTAAAAAGCCAGTTAAGTAGGTATAATCCATTAAGAATTGCGAATTTCAATTTCAACATTCTATCAAGATTAACCATCGTTATGAATATTGAATGAATGAAAGAAATATTGACATGATGAAAAGTTACTATTACGATAGCTAATACATTATTATATATCTCTCAACTCCTTGATATGAAATTTCATTTAATGTTTGATATAAATAGATTCTTACAAAATAAATAGAAAAAGTAGGTATTGTATTGAAAGACTGAAAATCATGAATTTCATGATTTTTAGTCCTTCAACACATCGCTCATCCAATAGAATAACGACGTAATTACCAAAAAGCCGAAAATTGCTTTTAAATGGCATAAGATCACATTAGTTAAGTTCTATCCATGACAAAAACGACATAGTTATTTTTACGGTAGTTTTTGATAGAGGGAGAGATTTTCGTTAAGGAATTGACGTGTTTTACGAAACATTACTTGTCAATATCAAACTTTTAAAACGTTCTCCTGAAAAATAACTTAAGCGCAATAACGTCATTCTTCCATTGGAGGAGCGATATGTCTTTGGTGTCAATAAAGATTTTAAAAATGATGCGTGAAAATTCTGTAAAACTTTATTTATTGAAAAATTATAAAAAAAATACAACTGGGTTACAATAACATAGCTATACTGAATACTACAACGATACACTGTTCTCGACTACCTCACGAGTAATAGAGCGCAGTAAGGTGGCCGGTTAGTCACGGAACCTACGTGCTTAGAAGGACTGCTAGACGACGCCGCATCGACCACTATGGTCCTCCACGATATGCTGCTCCGCAGATGACAGTCTCCTTACCCTGCTTGTTCTACGGAAGAGGTATATACAGGTATCTTTACTCAATACTCATTTTACTAGAATAATAAAGATATTTGTCGATGGATGGATAGACAGATATTTTTTTAACATTGTTGTTGTAACATTGTTAACAGAAATCTAAATTCATCTTTAGATGTTTGTCTGGCCGGGAATCGAACCCGGGACTCATTGCGCGTCAGACCGGTATGGAAACCGTTTCGCCACGCGGGTCGTCAAACTGTTTACTAGGTAAATTGCATATTCCTTGGATGCTTATGCTAAAAACATGTAGAACTATTTGTGCACAAAATACAGAAATACTTAAAACCCTAACCCTTATTCGCGTCTCAGCGGTGCAGGTGTTGAGAGCGATTCAAAGGTGCTTCTCTAAAACCCCGTAAAATGCATTATGTGCTACCACATTCCCAGGCACTTGCGTTAAAGTACGCCTTAAACCGAAAGCACCTAGGAACTATGCAAATAACCTTTTACGTATGAGTGGCAACCTTCAAGATCTTAATGCTGCTTTTATAATCCCGTTTAAGGTTACGTTGATTTCATCATTGTCACTATTGGGACAATAAGGATGACGTGACATGCTGGACGTAAGTCTTATAAGGATTTTGATCGGATTTACGTAAAATTAGATTTTTATCCGACTTCGTCAAAAAAGGTGACGTTTTTCAAACGTTAGTTTGTATGTATGTATGCATGTGGGTTTGTCCATTTATTTGTACGGCCCCAAACGGCTTGATGGATTTTAAAATAAGATTCATTGGATTCGTTTCAATTGTCATAACTGAAATTAAAGGGAGTGCAAAGAGTCGGGTTTTATTTTTAAGATAATGTCACTAAGTAGACATAAGTCTTATAATAAAATAAATAGGATTCCTCTATATTTTGTTAACGAGGTGGAAACCTTTAAAGATACCTACTACATGCTTCTTGAGCGACTCCGGCTTATGTGGTATTTTAGGACTAAAACCCTTCGGTGGCCGTCCTCGGTGCTGCGAGGAGGACTCTGTGATCCCACCCAGGAATGCTAGCCGGAGTCGACTGAGTGGGTTGCCCGGGCTCAGCTCGGGCGAGCGCATTCTCGCCTCACCGTTAGGTGCACAACGGAATGCGACCACACATACCGCCGTCCTTCCCGGGGCCGCTGGATGGACGGTAATAGTTCCCCTCTAGCTGCCTGTAACCCCAGAAGTCCCCTTTTACCTCAGGCATGGATATCGTAGACCTATTCTGGTTCCGGAACTATATTAATAACTAGGATTCCTACTGCGTAAAAAACCCTATATGTGATGTTTTTGTCCCATTGCGGGCACGAATATCTCACCACTACAGGGGGAGGCCATCACAAGAATATAATACGGTCAGTAACATATATTATTATGACAACACAAATAGTTGAATAAAGTGTTATATTAAAATGAACAATAGTAGTATATATGTACATAGTTCTTGAATAAAATATTTCGCTTGCAATGTGAGGAACGCCGTATTTTGTTAAACGTAAAATTACTTTGTAAATGTTGAGTATACACAATGTAGTGGCCATTTGTAATGAGGCCAACTATGTATTATGCTCGTTTGTTACTTCATAAAACGTTTACTTTAAATATTATTACGTATTTTATCACAATATTATGACAAATTGAGGCTGGAATTTTTAATTAAATCCCGAAGATTGTCGCGTATTTATAAGGGACATTTTTTATTATAGTCCTTCCATTGTACTTTCTGTAGTACAACCCGGAATCCCTGAACCCTCAGGCCTCAGGCTATTGCGTAAAGTAGAAAGGAAGTGACAGTTGACAGTTTTACACGTTTAATTATTAATATAAACTTCACTTCTAACTAGCAATGTGATAAAATCTTGAAAATATAATTTTTACCTTTCTTTGCATAATGTACTGTGAATAGGTAAAAAACTATTTGAAAGTTTATAGTATAATATACTTTCATAGATTTAGTTTCAGAATGTGTGATGTTTTACACGAAAATCATATATTTTATAACATATTCACGAAACGGAACGTCGCATTTAATGATAAGGGAAGTGTCTCAAAATTTTTCGTTCATTAATCTATGGACATGTAGTCCAAGGTTCTATTTACTTTTTTAACAAGATCAGGTTTTAACTATGGTACTTTAGTTAGTTCCAAACCCCGAAGTCTAGGTTTAGAACTGAATTTGACAACTTTTTTGTAATACGACCATTCAAATTTAAACAGGTTTAGGCTTATATGGTTAATGTAGTCAAGAATATTAAATCATTGCAAGATTAAAACTTGATTTTCACTTTACTAACTAAATATTGTAAATGTAGTATAATGTTGATCTCCCCTCTTTTTGCGTGGGGGGTTAATAAGTTCTTGTACCTTGTTTCCATTAACGCGATTAAGGTTGTTCGTTGGAAATATTAGTAGTCTATTTTCAAATTATTTTCAGATCAACTAGATAGGTACTTGAAATGGTAAATTTAACTCAGACTGTAAGTCTTGAAAGAAAAGTGACTATACTATAATTATGTAGTCTCTGAAGGTGGTATAACCCATGTGGTTCGACTCCGGTGGCACCACTGTCACACCTACTTCTACCTTATAACGGCAATATTAAGGGTTATTGTGTTCTGGCTTGAAGGGTGTGGTAATGGAGAATTATCCGAGGCATTCCAACTTAGTCCCCAGGAGTAGAAACGCATTAATAGCCAAAAGACTGTAGTTATCTGGGGCTGATAACAAATGTTCATGGGCGGCAGTGGCCACTTAATATCAGGTGGACTACATGCTCGCACTACTCCCATGTAAAAAAGAGTCAATAATCGTCGGCTTTTGAAGCTATAATATAACAGAATCAGTATTAATTCAATTTTATATAATGTAGTGTCAATAGTTATATTATAACGGAATTCAGAAACCGGCGACTATTGATGCTATAGAATATAAAATTGAACTATATATAAAATTAAATATCCCGTCTGCGCGTCTACCACTATAATATTCATACTCATCGATTATATTGAACCTAATTTAATCTAGATTGATGTTCTAAAATAGCGCAAATACCTCTTCTCTCGTGAATTTCATGAGGTGAGAATTAAACTCAAAGGCCGAGTATTAGCGTAGGTATATGACTAACTAGCTGCCTTCGGTTTCACTCGTGTTAAAAAAAGTAATAAGAAATACATATTTAAGCACAACTGAAATTCCGCTCTCCCGCAAGGGGGTCCGAATGGGCGTGGAGCGCGCACTACTGGATTAAAAAAAAAAATTGCCTATGTTACGCCTTAGACCTTCAAGTATCTTCCAGTGAACGTCCCGTCAAAATCGGTCCAGCCGTTTAGAAGATTACCTCAGCCAAACAGACAGACAGAATTTTTTTAAATAGCATTTTTGTTATAGGTATCCTGTATACTTTCATATAACCACAGTATTTTTGTCTGTTTGTTTGACTGAGGTAATCTAATGAAGGACTGGATCGATTTTAACGGAACTTTCTTTGGAAGATAGCTAAAGGTCTAAGGCATAACTTAAGCTACTTTATTTTTTTTAAATGAATTAGCGCGCGCGTGGCGCGCGTATATAACGCGCGCGCGTACAACTTATGTTTACATATGTATGCCATTTACTTGTTTTTTGTTACTTTATTTAATGTGGCTGAAACTGTAGGGATCAGCAAGTGTACAATATGTTATGTCATCTATCCTAAATATGATAAGAATCAGCTGGGGTCGGCCACGAAAGCGTTACTCCTGAGGATTTGGACTGCCTAGTATCAATTTCTCTTACCATTATGATACCATCATTACCATACCTCTAAAATCAAAACATTGCAGTGCTTTACACTTTTAAGATAAGAGTGGAATAAGTGTAATAATGATAGGGCTAAATAGTATTACTTATGAGGTTTAATCTTTAAGAGTATGGTTATACCGGTATAAAAAAAAACAACAAACAAAAATCTACAGTCATGCAACGCTATTACGTAAATAAGCTAATAGAGCCGCTCTGTGTTGTAATATTAGCTAACGCAAGGAGCGGAAAATATCTCGACTTTTCTTTATTTAATCAAGTTAATTAATGTTACGGTACGTACTTCTACTTGAATGTAGTTGACTTTTTAAACCTACCTCATTTAAATGCATTCTCTGGACCGCGTTCAATGGCCACTGGAAAAATACAAAAAGACCTGTGAATATTGAATAAACGAACTTTCGCACTTATTGTTAAACTAGATGATGCCCGCGGTTTTACTAGCGTTTGAAAAGTAAATAAATAAACATGTCGCAAGACTGACACGGCGATAAAACAAAATAAATGTATCCCACGGGAACCACACATTTTCCTGGAATAAAAAGTAGCTTATATGTTATTCCAGACTACTGTCTATGTCTGCACCAAATTTTATCCAGATCCATTCAGTCGTTCTTAAGTTATAGAGTAAAAAACATCCATCCATCCATCCATCTTCACAAACTTTCAGCTTTATAATATTAGTAAGATTACTATCAAATAACTTTATTCATACACTAGCTGATCCCCGCGGTTTCACCCCCGTTTAAAATGTAAAAAGAAATATATATTTAAACTTAATCCAAACCCCGCTCCCCGCGAGGGGGTCCGCATGCGCGTGGAGCGCACACTAATGCTTTTTTCATAAATTAAATTAGTCTATGTTACGCCTTAGACGTTCAGCTATCTTTCAGTGAAAGTCCCGTCAAAAGCGGTCCAGCCATTTAGAAGATTACCTCAGCCAAACAGACAGACTATTATTTTGTATCGTGTATAGTGTATAATACTTTAATATGCATTGAGTAAAAAATGTTACATTTGCATATCGCGCGATTTGATAAAATGAATATGTCGTATGAAGATACTAATATCTTACTACAAAAATACCAATCAATGTAACCTCCTTGATAAATGATTGATAGCGGTAGTTGCGCGGAATTATTCGCGTTCGAGTTGGATGGAGCCGCCGCATCGCATCGCGTCGCATTGTATCCGTCACCGCATCGGATCGTCCGAAATCGCGTTCTTTAATTCGCCCACGTAGGACCCGTGCGTAGGACATAACCTAAGGTTCTTTATTAAAAATATTTCAATTTGTCACGTACAAAATTCTCTTTGTGAGTGTACTTTGTTCTGCTACAATAAATTAATTTAATGTATTAATATCTTTGAATGGCCAGACTAATATGCAAAGTACATTAATGTTCAATGTGCTTAAAAATTAAAAACAAACGCTTTCTACACTCATTATTTGATGACACAGTAATAAAAAATATATAGTTATCTAATGTCGTATTTCTATGAAATTAATAATTTTACCTTAGACGTTGATAAAATAAAATTTACTATCTAAATACTTGTTAAAATAAGAGGTTCTTGAATCCTATTATTTACTTAAAGCAATATAGAAAGAGTTTCGTCAACATTGGTGACGTAAACTGAGGACCTGGGTTTGAAACATTGTAAGAAAATTTACTTCACTCCATCCACACAACCCTTATGTTCCACTGCTAGGCACGGGTTTCTTTTTATAACTGGAGGAGGTTTGGAACTTACTCCATCACGCTGCTCCAATATACGTTGAAGCGGGTACGAGTTGGTGGCCAACCCGTATTGGATGCTTTCAAACCGCTCCTACGCCTCCGACGAGGTTTAAAGACTGCTATAACAACCGAGACCGACATACGGAAAGTGGAAACGCACGTAAAATTTTGTCGCTGGCGGTCACCCATCTACCGACCGCGGCCTACGTTGCTTAATTTTATAGATCGGTTGAGATCCAAACAAGCCGCGGGGCTATGCGCGCTTCTGTTCATATTGTTCTCGAAGTTATTTTTTTCATCTATATTATAAGAAAAAAACAAAAACAGTAAGTCACAACACAAAACCGTCTTATTATGAACGAGAATCCATTCCCAGCATCATCATTTCATAAGTCCTTTTAGGCTCTAGGCTCATAGCCCCACAGTAGGATTTTCAGCAGCAGTGGTCCAGTAATGTTGATGATTAAAAGGCTTCACAGTTTTCAAAATGGCCGAGCTACGTCACACCCACGTTGTTAGCTAGCACCTGCATAAATATCGGGAATTGCAAGGCAATAAAACCGCCGCGATAAAACATGAAAAAGAAAACTTTATTCATAGGGGTAAACTCGTGGCTAGCTCAGCTAGGGTTGTCTAGCATCTGGTTTAAAGTTATTTTTTATTAGAAAACGAAAAAAAGGGATATTTCACGTTAAAAGCATAAGTAAAGCCATATTGTAGGTGTAAGTAGCAGAGAATTTTGTTTCATCTACTTTAATATACCTATTATATTTACTTTAATATAATTATTTTGTTTTTAGTTTTGACAACCCTAAGCAAATATAAATAAAAAGACACCGGTTGTAAGCGGTCGGTTAACAAACTTCAGCACTGTATAAAAACGCTGAATAAGCTTCTAGCAACACGTACATATAATTTGTAGTTTTGTTAACCGATTTCTAAAAGGAAAGAGGTTTAGATAAACCTCTTTACTTTTAGAAATCGGTTAAACATGGAAAAAATATACATGACGAATAGATATTCGTAGAAAAAATATACACGACGAATAGATATTCGTCGTGTATATTTTTTTAACCTTATATTTGTTTAACCAGCGAATACTTCGTGATGCCGTGATTGATCGACGTGATTCAAACGCCTTTGTATGCGGCCTATTTCAACGTAGATCCCAATTTAAGCAAATTGAAAAAAAAAACATACAAGGCCGGGATATAAGAAAATCAGATTTTTAAAATCTGGAATAACTCAAGTGTTTCAGAAACAATTTTAATTTACCTTCTTTCACTCGATAGAGTATTTCATTACGGAACTTTCATTCCTGGGCGTAGAAATGATCAGATGATTGGTACTCACGCTTCTTGTGGACACTTTATTTTTTATTGTGAAATAAACTAAACATCAATACAAATTCCATATTTTATTTTAGATTCTGACAACCCTAAGCAAATGTAAATAAAAAGACACCAGTTGTAAACGGTCGGTTAACAAACTTCCGCACTGTATATAAATGCTGAATCAGTTTCTAGCAACGTTTACAATTTGTAGGTTCTAAATTCTCACGGTTTATCACATCATAACGGTACTACTCTTGTTACATATATATATAACAGTTCCTTGTATATATTTTTCAGAACTCTTTTTAGTATTTTTTATTTTGAAGATTCGAAAAAGGCAGTAAATAACCAACTTCATAAAAATAGCATAACATTTGGGCTATTTTGATAAGCATAATATCCATAGTGTACCTATACATAATAATATCAATTACCAAATTCACTTATATCACAAAAGATAATAATATAATACTGAATTAGGCATCTAAAAAGTTTATTGATATATCGATAGTGTTTGTACATCACTACGAACAATGCTCGTAGACGCGCGGAAATCGACCGGAACGAACAGTAAGCCAAGTTTTTCATTACTGCTAGTTCGGATTATATTCTCTAGTTTAAGGTTTTATATTTCATTTTAATTGCTGAGTTTTTATTACACTTTTTAATGATTTTTCCTTTAATGGTGTATGAAAGCAGCGAAACATTCTGATAATAATGAAATTAATACGTGAAGCGAAAAATGCCCATCCTTTTTTTCGAATATTGCGCGCATAGAAGAGTGTGATATTAGCCATACGTGAATGTTCATGCAAAGAAGATTGTTGGAAGATAATATTTATGTATAATAAATGTTATAGATATTATTGAATTAAAGAAAGATTGTTGGAATATTTATGTATAATAAATGTTACATAATATATATTGTTGAATTAAAGAGAAAAACTCTTAACTACTATTTTCTTTATTGACAACAGTACTGAAAATGTTCAATTTATTATATTATGGTCAACCTTATTCCATCTAATTATTTCTAATCAGCTTATACATTATTCTAATAATGCAGCTTAGCAGATGAAACCTCATATTTCCTTTAATGAGTATCTTCATTATGGACAGATAAAAGTTTTTTTTTATTTGGGTGTATCATCTTAGGTTTTTGTTTAATCTATCATTACGACGCGACCACTAGATAGATAGATAAAACGTTTATTTCACGACTTAAGACACAAAACATAATCCCTACTAATATTATAAATGCGAAAGTAACTCTGTCTGTCTGTCTGTCTGTCTGTCTGTCTGTCTGTTCCACT
>DWPV01007008.1:0-11040 GCA_018251915.1 Urbanus proteus proteus
TGGGTTTAATCGAATGCTACTTTTATTATAGTTTAACTAGCTTTTAGTCGCGGCTTCGCACGCATAAATTACACACATATAAAGCTGCCTCTTAAATCACTTAAACTCAATCTATTAAAAAAAACCGCACCAAAATCCTTTGCGTAGTTTTAAATATCTAAGCATACATAGGGACAGACAGCGGAAAGCGACTTTGTTTTATACTATGTAGTGATACCATCATGACTCTTATAAACTTAATTAATTAAAAACTTGAGCATTTTCCCCAAACTAAAGTTTAAAAAATATTTATTTATTTTCTTTATAACAGATATGCATAAACTGTGTCTATGATATGGTGGTAATATAAGGTATAAAAATATACGTTTCTAATACTGTATAGTTATAAATATCACTTGATTAAAATGTGAAGGAAGGCAAAGTTAACAGACCTACATTTTTTAATTAAATTAAAGCAACAAAGAGAATGCAGTATTTCTAATTATAAAGGGGCTGAAGGGCAATTATGGCTTGCTCAAAAATAAACAGACACAAAGCTAGTTAGTTAGTTATAATTTATATATTTATATAGAGATGACATTTAAATAATCTTTGCATCTATAAAAAGTTTATAAAACAGTTAATGAGTAACGTAACATGTCACCTTTAAGTATTGATTTATATTTAAAGAAATTGTATTTTATATTAATAACATAATATCTTTATTCTATTATTAAATACTTCAAAAGTACATACAATGATGCAATTATGCTATAGGCGATAAATTCCGTTAAGTCACCAACGGATTTGAAAACACCAAGAAAGCCCAAATATTTTGAAATCATAGCAAAACATTAAATATACCGATTAGTCAAGTAAACATTTTGCAAAATCCTATTACGCTGATATTTTAATCCTTGCAATTTAGTTTAATTATGAAGAATAAACTGGTCTCCATAATTAATAAGTGTCATAACCAGACACTTGACAAATACGAGTAAAAATTGTAATATATTTTTTCTGCAAAATATGGTTCTAGCTAGATGTTTATTTTTAAAGTACGACCTAGATCAGCCATTCTGAAAGTTTGCTCCGTGGAGCCCTGGGGCAAAGCCTTTACGGGGGCTCCGCGGAAATACTTCCATTAGATTATTTTATTATATCTCTTTTATTATATAATGGCTAATCATGTTACAAAGTAAGTATGTATACACTTACGTAAAATGATTACCCATTATAAAAGGAATGCTCTCAAGATTTTCGTTTATTTTGGAGCTCCGTCAAAAATTTCGCTTTTCAAACGTGCTCCGCCACAAAAAAGTTTGAGAACCACTGACCTAGATAAAGTTTACATTACTGCAAAACATAATTATGGATAAATTCGTAAATAACATACCATTACGTTAATTAAATTGAAAATATTGTTGAAAATTTTCAATATTCATGCTGGCTAGCTAGAAAACAACGTGTATTCAGTCAACTCTAACTAAAAGAAATGATGGGGCATATTTCGGTGCAGCGATCGGAAAATCGAGTTTTCATCAACTGTCGACGTTTTGACATTTGGAGGAAGCTATTCCGGGTAATATTAGCTTCCAATTTGACCGTCCAATATCAGTACGTGTATACGAGTAGATGTATACGTATATGGAAACATTAATAGCTAGTGTGTGTGTGTGAGAAAATGAATGAGTACGTATAAGCGTGTATGTAAGAGAAATAGAAAGAATCAATTGATACATATGGGTATGTGTGAATGAGAGAAAATTGTAAAAGTTCGTGTGCGTTTGCGTGTGTGTGTATGCGTGTGATTGGTAGAGCCCATTGGTAAGCTTTGAAAAACGTGAGTAACAAACGAACATGCAGTCCATATGTTGGTAAGTGGCCACAATCGACCATGGACATCTGTAATC
The DNA here is from genome assembly GCA_018251915.1 of Urbanus proteus proteus. NCBI lineage: Eukaryota > Metazoa > Arthropoda > Insecta > Lepidoptera > Hesperiidae > Urbanus > Urbanus proteus. The sequence continues at coordinate 1,893 of DWPV01007008.1, forward strand.
AACCCATATAAGATGCCATTGCTACCCCTGAGGAATAAGTTGGAATGACTCGGATAAGTATGTCACCCTAACCACACCCTTTAAACTAGAACACAGCAGCGCTACACTGCTGTAATAAGGCAGAAATAGGTGTGGTGGTGGTGCCGTCGGAGTCGAACCACAAAGGGCTCTATCACCTTTAAACGTTACTACTACTATGTTGATACACAACAAAACTATGATGGTTACCACAAATATAAATTAAATTTGTAAATACAGATACTACTTTCTATTTATTACGTCTATAAATCCAAGATGTGTGGACAATTACGTATATCAATAGAGGAATCAACTGAGCGTTTTACTACACGGATTACTCCGCGCCACATATTACACTGTAACATATCCTTAACGTGTTTACAACTGATCGTCCGTTTCATTGCTAACGAATGAGATATCGTTTTTTATATGATCGTAGTAGCAACGAGCTTGCAGTCCACCTGATGGTAATTGGCATACCGCCCATGGATATCTGTAATCAAGACCAGACCCATCACTGCCCTACCTGAGTTCGGCCACAGATGCGTTGCTACCCCTAAGGACTAAGCTGGAACGCCTCGGATAAGTATGCCTCCCTAAAACAGTTTTATTCTATCCTATCTAAGTTCATCAAGTAAAATGTAAAATATATACATGCTTTCTTTTGGTAACTTTTCTGTCTTAAAAGATACATAATTATATTGAAACATTTTTTATAATAAAGAAGTAGATAATGTAGTCCACTTATGGTCCGAGGCTGATCAACTCGAATTATGATCAGAGGCGTATATGATGTTCGCCTTAAATACGTTGGTATTGCTGAGATGAGAACTAAGTATGAACGGTATATCTTCCTTTCCACACTCTTTAATCCAGAACACAGCACTTAACACTGCTGTTAGGAGTCAGAAATAAGTGTGAAGTGTCTTCGAAATCTAACCACCATGTAACTATTTACTATATCTTAAATAAATATGTTTCATGTCGGTCAATCGCCAGCAAAACCAAGAGATTAACCCATAAGTTATCGTCGGGTTAAAGCACTTTCCGATCCCAATTAATTTCGTTGCCAACGGCGTCTTAATTGCATTTTTATTCCCGACGTTAGCGATCCAGAAATTGCGTGTTATAAACCACGAAAGGAAGAAATGTGTCAATTTGATTTTCCATCGGCTTACCAGCTAGCAATTGTTCTTACTTAGTTCTTTTTTAAACTTTTGTTATCTTTTAAAAGTTATTAAAATTGCTGAAATTAATGTCGTATTTTCAGTTTAACATTTAAACCCCCGTTTAATAAAGGTGGAAATTAATGAAAAATGATCATCTGGACTTTACGTCAAGCTTGGACGACGACTGAATTCGGATTTGGACGTAAGTAATTTTTATGGATTTTTTTGAATCGTGTCACAATTTATAATAGATTTGTAAATAATTCATGTGTTATTATTTTCAATTTATGCAATCCAGTTAAAATTTCTTCCAAAACTGAGTAATGGACAATGCGGGGTTCTCTACAACAATAGTAGTGTATTTTTTTTTATTTGTTAATTGACTCAAAATTTACGTAGCAAAAGTAGTAGGAAAAGAAACTAACAACTAACCTGAAGATTTAGAAGTGAGGAAATATGATATAACTATTCCAAGCGAAAACAAACCCAAATTAAACCAACTGCCAGGAACTGTGTTCTACTACTATTAGTGTAGTAGCATATTAATAACATGCATAAATATTACTTAGCACCTAATATGTCATCCCTTTCACATAAAAAACTATTAAATTATTAATAATGACTTTCCTTACACTAACGGCATCCGCATACACAAGTCTATTTTATATTTTAATCAACCACGTAACTTTGCTCTAGCTGAGAAAACATAAAGCACTTTTCAATCCCAATTAATTTCCTCGGGAACGACGTCTTAATTGCATTTTTACTTCCGGCGTCAGCACTCAGTAATTACGTTTGGAAGCCACCTACAAGTTGCGAGTAAATGTGTCACGTAGAGAGCTTCTTTAATCTTTATTAACTTGATCAAAAAGCACGTTAAAGATTTTTTATAGCGGCATAGAATAGAAGTCACTTCTAACTCAATGCCGAGCACAGCCTAGGGCAAAAAGGATTTAGAAATAGGTACCTAAAATCCATGAAAGAAAGAGACATCTTCTCATCTCTCTTTTCCTTGTTAAAATCTATCACGCTATTAAAATTCAAAATTGGTCGAATTTGTAACACAGAACTGTCAGGTAGGTTTCGGTCGAAAATTCGAACCCCGGATCTTAAATACATAGAAACAATAAATAGTGTAAAATTACCAATATCAACTATAAATATATGGTAATAGACCTCAATTAGTTCTGGAGCCTTCAAAGATTTGAATGGTCGGAATATTATTAAAGTACATATATCAGCTTTACCACTCCTAATCTTCGAAGCGGAGCGGAGGCTGTAAAGCAGATGAAAGCATGAAAACGAAGTCCAGCGCCTTATATATATTCTTTATGGCATTAGACCTCCGTTTTCATATTAATTACTTTATATATTACATTACATCTGTGGTCAACATCAAAGAGAAATACCATTCTATTTAGAAGTTATTCCATCTCCGACCTACGTCCATAGACGGTAGTTTGGAATGTTCCTGGTGCGGAGAGCTGACATTTACAAGGAGATAACACCGCTTAAACTTAGTAACAAGTTTAAGAGATGAGTAAACTAGAAGCTAACTATACCGAGAACAAATTGTATAACTAAGGATTCTGTATCAGATTAAACAATTTTAGCATGCAAATAATGTTTAAATACTCTATTTAATTCGTAATAGATCGAATAAGAATCCTTCGAATGCTTGCTAAGTTCTTTAATTTCATCAAAAAATATAGGTTATAACAAAGTTACTAGAAGAATGAAGTTATTTAAACAAATAGCACATTTTTCAGAAGTCTATAAGAATCCTTCGATGCTTAGCAATGTTCTTTAGTTTCATCAACAAATTATAAGTTACTAGTATGTACCCGCAGCTTCGCTCGCGCTTATGTGTACATTCTCACAAAGAGGCCATAGGTATAAAAGTAGGTACATTGTATGTATAAAAGTTACTTTTCCATTCCTCGGGAGTAGTACGTTTTTTCGGGATAAAATTACTATGTGTGTGCAAAATTTCATAACAAGCGGCTGAGAAGTTAAGGCGTGAAGGCGTTACAAACAAACAAATAAACGGATATTCCCATTTATAACAATTATATTATATTATTAGGAAGGATAGGATAACGAAGTTACTAGAAGAATGAAGTTCTTTAAACACATAGCAGATGTTTCAGAAGTTAGAATTACGCAAGATACGTTATACAGTGACGTAATAATGCTGGAGTCATTTGCGTACTTCAAGTTAATTATAGACCTTTAATATATCCGCTACTAATAGGAGCAAAGTACTTAGTTTTTACGTATAAGTACAAGGAGACGCCCGTTACTTAGTAAAAATAAAAATAGAATAAATTTATTTAGCAAATGATGAAAATGGAACTTTATTTTTATGCTTCTTTGCGTCGTGAGTGTAAATCGAATGTTATACAAGGAGCACACAATCACAAATACAGTATTAATCTTTCATTATCTAATCAAACATCAGAAGCCAGCAGCTATATAAGTGCACTCCTAATTAATGCGACATTAACGTTCCGCCACGTTTAACAACCGCGCCACTATGCATAATTAATGACATCACGTGGACCAATCAACGCTGTGGATTTTTAAGACTACCCTACAAGTCTATTTACAGTATATAGATCTATGGAATAATAATTTAATTTAGGAGTCTGAGATTCGAATCTCCGGCATTTACTTTAATAATGACTTATTTTAGCAGAGTTAGAAAACACTAATTTTAAGATATTTTTTATGTTTGAGACGTCTATCATAAACAGTGGTAGAGTTGCTGTATGACTATTAGATCGCAATAAGGCATTATAAACTATGTCTTAAACCCTTCTCACGTTTAGAAGAGACGTATGATCTCTAATGGCTCAAACCCTTAGGAAAACGTGATTACTTAGGTTTTCTATTGATCGTGAGCATAACATCTTGATATATTTGTAAGCATAATTTCTTTATACATTTGTAGTCACAGATTCAAAAGCCAGTATCACTATCAGCCAGTATATAAATGTACTCATTGATTGATGCGCCAGTAATTCCGTTCTCATTTGCGACATGCCTCGCGAGACGCCAGTAACTGTGTCACGATTCACGTACTCACTAACCGCATGAGAAATGTTAGGGTGACCATAGTTTCATATAAATATAGGCCATCCCGAAAAAAAACGCAGAGTTTGAGCAGGCCTTATAATTTGATTATAATAAACAATCTGGTGTAAATTATTTAAATATTTTGTGGAATGTTCCGTATAACGATGTGGCTAATGCCGATCTTATCTGCCACATGCCTCGCGAAATGCCAGTAACTGTGTCAAATGGCACGGAATCTGTAACCGCATGAGAAATGTTAGGGTGACCACAATTTGCCACTACGCAGGACAATCCAATGCAATAGTCCTAAACTTTAATCAGTCCTTGAATTATATTCACAGTAAACAATTTGGCGAAAGTTGAATTTAAACATCATTTGTGGAATTTTCCGTATAACGGTGCGGCGAAAGTTCAATTGAAACACATTTTGTGGTATTTTCCGAACGGCGAAATATTCATATTGTCTGCAACTCTTTTTAAATCCTAGCAACTAGTGAGACCTTAGAAGATTGTTCATCACGTTGCTCTTGAACGAAGAGAGTTTTTCAAGTTCAAATTTCACGCGTTATTGTTAACTTCTACTTCTAAAACTGCATCATGTAATAATGCGAGGCTAATGACGCTCTCACCCGATCGTATGTCACTTCAAACACGAATGAGTACATCATTCATACTACATAAGATATTGTGAATTGTCAGAAATAGTAACTACAATATATTTACCTACGTAGCTTTTCACCTGATTGCGTCATAAGGCGGGTAATGTTTTCGAGCGTATGTAAGTCCATTTCTTTTGCACGCCCTACAGCCCAAACGGCTTAATGGATTTTAACATATGAGCGGTTGTTAGATTCATCTTAATTATCATAGTGACATGGCTATATTATTTTTAGATATGGTGCCTAAAACTGAAATAAAAAAGTTGGAAGGCAAGATTTACTTTTAGTATGTGTACCAAAGACATTTTTTTCTGATTTTAAGATAATTCTCTAGTTTATGATAATAGACTATACTGCCGAATTTAGTTTTGAAGACGCTGTTAGTTTATTTATCAGGTACATAAATGATTAGTCAATGCGAAAGTTTGGATAAATGGACGTATGTTGAATAACCATTATGTGACTGAATAGTCACGACACAATGGCTTAACAGATCAGGATGAAATTTAGCGCAGAGATAGATTATACTTTGGCCTACCTATATTAAAATTTCTGAAAACTTTATACTTCCTGTAAAGCACATTAAATGCCAGATAATAACATTTATACATGCACAGAAAGAGTAATGTTTATATATACGCAGCGTGGTGGAGTACGCTCCAAGCCTCTCTCATATGTGGGAGAAGACCCGTGCCCAGCAGTGGAACATAAAAAGGGTTGCGGCAACGTTTATATACCCAATTTTCTCTATAAAGAGTTCAACACAAAGAGGTATAAGAAACTTATTCGATGTGAAAGACGAAACCACGATAAGACTTCGCATCTGTTTTCATACGGTTTCTTTTTCATCAAGAAATAAGATACTGTTAGTCTAGTTTCACTCGACTCTAGATTTGTCTAAGGATTTATTGGCTTATACGAGAATGTTCGAATAATTTCCACAGAGAAAGTAGCTATTAAAGGTGCTAGAACTCTATGTAGTTCGGGTTCGGCGGCACCACCGCTTCACCTATTTCTGCCTTATAACAGCAGTGTTAAGCACTGCTGTGTTCTGTTCTGAAGGGTGTGGTAAGAGACAAAATATGTACTTACCTGAGGCGATCCTACTCAGTACTCGGGGGTTGCAACGCATATGTGGTCAACCTCAGGTAGAAATTTGATCTTATTTGGGGTTCATTACAGACGTCCATAAGTGACAGTGGCCACTTATCACCATGTGGACTGCATACTCGTTTCTGCATACTCTACTTCGATCATATTAAAAAAAAACTGTAAAAATATCTTGTATCACATTGTTAGGTACTAATAATACTCGTAGAGTATTTGAGGATCCAACGGTTAGTACCTACTAAACCATTAATGAACATGGTATAGTATAGTATTTGTAAAAAAAAACATTTTTTAAAACAGGAGTATAAGGAAAAGCATACTGATAATAATAAGTCTACCTATAGTTAAACCACTAAAAGTTATACATTCAAGGCGTTTTTGCCTTAAACACGCTTAAAGACAAGCACATAAACTATTTACAACTGCAAAAAAAACTATTTCGAATAACTTTACTATATTAATTACAACTAAAATGTTATTACTACAGAGAGTATTAATCGCCTTTATTATTACCTCTCTATTAACATATAGAATAGAAAATGTAATATGTTGATAAGAATCTCTACGTAATGAGAACTGTAAACGTGTGCCAAGGTCGCCTATGCCGTATAGAATTAAGAAGTACTTAGTAAACACACGCCAGGCGACTTCGTAACGAGTTGGAGATAATCACGATAAACCAATCTAATTCGTTAGGTCTAGGGATTGGGAACGACAACGAAAAGCTAGGTACATAGTTAGCTAATGTTAGCTAAAGCAAACAGAATGTACATACGTGGGGATGGGCGCGTAATAGATTTTGCACCCCGTCTCTGCTTGTACACCGACCATGGAAGACACTTTCATATCTTATTTGTAAATATTTAAAAATTCTGAAAGTAAATTTCATATATTAAACCTTAATAAAGTTTTATTTCTTTCTTACTTCTCTTTTTTTGTCGTTCTTTATTTCTTTAATTTTCCTTTCTTCCTTTTTTTCCTTTATTGATTTCTTTCTTCATTTTTAATGTTGATATATACAGGTACTCTCAAACGCGCCATGTTCCTATTTGGTGTACTTCAGTGTCTACAGACATTGAACGTGCCAGACAAGAGTCGGAGCCAATAAAACAGACACAGTTCCCGTATGTAATTAAGAAGTACTTAGAAAACACACGCCAGGCGACTTCGTAACGAGTTGGAGATAATCACGATAAACCAATCTAATTCGTTGTTAGGTCTAGGGATTGGGAACGAAAACGAAAAGTTAGGTACATTATTTTCAGCTAAAGCAAGCAAAATTTAAACATAAGTGAGGGTGGATGAGTAATAAATTTTGTACTCTGGACTCCATTCGAATAGCATATCTTGGTTTGTAAGTAATTTTAAATTCCAAAATTAATTAACCCGTGTTAAACGTTAAACATTCTTAATTTCTGTCTTTCAAACTTTTTCTTTCACCTTTCCTTTATTTTTCTTCTTAAATCCACCATTAAAAAGCACATGCATGCATGTCTCAATTCTTATTTTGTAAACTTCAAAGTACTCTTGTAATCTCTATTTACTTCGTCAGACATTGAACGTTTCAGACACAGATAAAACAGACAAACAGACGTGTTACAATAGCGAGTATTTTGAGAAATTGCGTTCTATCTATCAAAACTATTACTTTCGTAACTTAAACCATTATTCCGAGAAATATAAATCATAAACAAAAGTGGTATTTATTTCTAATTGTGTTAATAAATATTTACTTTCACGAACCTGTGGAATTTGTTATCCTGTTCCAACGATTGTAATGCGATCTGTTGTTGAGGCAACTGTATTATTTACGATACAATATATAAACTGTTTTCTATCAAAACGTCAGTACAGAATTTATTTTATTTTAACATTAAATATTAAAATAAAATGAATTCTCAAAAGTTATTGCGCAAATACCTTTCTTTTATACGCACATAAAGAACAATTAATAGAATTGCTAACCTAACCTAACCTAAGCTATGTACATTACTAATTATAATAAAAACACAAAAAACTTAATGGTCTACACTCGTAGTTCCATATATTAGTAGTTTATTATGAACACACAATTTTATTTATTTGTTAGGTTACTTCCCGTGTTGTAATAGCCATGGACACATACAAAACGAATTTGTTTTCAAGTAAGTATGCAAACACCCAGACGCAGTACTGAAATCTAAATTAATTCAATATATTATCTGCCCAACCGAGGATCGAATCCGAAACTCACTGATGCGATATGGTGACCGCTCCGCCACGCAAATCTTTTCGTCATTATTGAAAGTAATAGTTATTCACGTATTAACAAAACCTAGCAATATAATATTTTTATTATCAGATTCTTTTATCTTAAAAACTGTTTGCATTTATATTTACTAAACCAAACAATTTGGTCAATCTTGTGATTGATCGAGCAAATTACGCAGTCCACTAGCGTCCGTCTTGCTTTCCCTTCAATATTCCATTAGCTTGACCCTTGAACCTGTCAATATTCTATAAATTATATAGAAGTAGACCCTTATCACGCGACGACATGGTTTTGAAATTACCGATTGAAAGGTTGAACCACAGTTAATCATAAACAATATCATAAACAATATTTGAAGGTGCTACCACCCATGTAAATCGACTCCGGCGGCACCACGGCCACACCTATTTCTGCCTTATAACGACAGTGTTAAGCACTACTATGTTCTGGCTTGAAGGGTGTGACCAGGATCAGACAGACTTATCCGAGGCATTCCATCTCAGTCCTCAGGGGTAGCAACGCATCTGTGTTAAACCCCAGGTATGACCATTATCGTATCTAGGGTTGATTACAAATGTCCATGGGCGGCAGTGGCCACTTACAATCAGGTGGACTGCAAGCTCATTTGCTACTCACAGGTTATAAAAAAAATCGAATATTTAAAAATAAGACTAGAAGTATTCCTCTGGAGGACCCATCTGGTACGTAGGTGGTAGTAGATACTTAAGTCTGCGTGGACTGCAAGCATAAATTATTATAAATTCAATTTTTAGGGTTCCGTGGCCGAAAGACAAAATTGCAACACTACGGAAAAGACATTAGCAGTTCATAGCAGGTAAATCTTGAACTTTAAAATATCTAGG
>DWPV01007009.1:0-11039 GCA_018251915.1 Urbanus proteus proteus
GGGGTTGATTACAGATGTCCATGGGCGGCAGTTGCCACTTACCATCAGGTGGACTGCATGCTCGTTTGCTACTCCGACCATATAAAAAAAAAAAAAAAAATTGAATGTATTGTGCTATTCAATTAGTTATATGAGAAAAATTTAAGTTCTGTCAAGTACGACTTTTTAAAAGCATTACAGCTCAAAAAATAGAATATAATTTTGATTGTTCTTGTAAATTTCCAATAAATTTAATTACAGGTGGATTATGATCCACGTCATGAAGCATTTTGGTTTGTTGGTGGTGTTGATATACCATCACGTGTACTAAAATGGAGAAAACAGTATAAGAGGTTAAAAGAACAAGAATATACACCTATTGACAGGCCAATTCAGTATATAGGTAAGAATATTTAAAAAAATTATCTAATGGCACATTTAAAAATTCCTTAATCTTTCAAATCAATTACCACCAGTTAATATCAATCAACAGTAATGAAATATCTCAATTCTCTGCGTCCTCATATTTATTTAATCACAAATTATAAACATCTTTTTGCTTATTAGAGACAAGCATAATAATTATGTTATGGATTTTGTTTTCAAACAATACAATGACTTTCACTGATTACAAGGCGGATTTTAATATAAAATACAAATATGAAATTTTAATCAGCCAACAAATGTTTATTGCAGGTCATCCACTTCTCACAATAAGAAATCCTATGCCGTTAAAGCCAATCATACCTTATGATCAAGCAATCAATACTGAATTCAATGTTCAGCAGTACACCACTGCTCCTGAAAGAGTTGGATATTTAGCGGAATTTAGACATGGCACCAACATCCCAGGTAACAGCTCGTGCACAGATATAAATAAACATCTGATTTTAAAATAATTGTGAATTATAAGCTGTTTTCTACAAATAAAATGGAGGTAATCAACCCCAGATAAGATAACAGTCCTTCCTGATGTCGACCACAGATGCGTTGCTACCCCTAAAGACTATGTTGGAACGCCTCGGATAAGTATGTCTCCTTAACCACACCCTTCAAGCCAGAACACAGCAGCATTACACTGCTGTTATAAGGCAGAAATAGGTGTGGCAGTAGTGCTGCTGGAGTCGAACTACATAGAGTTCTACCACCTTTTAAATCTTGGTTCTATTGCTTTCCAATTTTGGATAATCAGGAAATATGTGTATTTTTTATCTTATCCAAATCTCTAGCAAACCTGAGATTACATTAAAAAATGGAACATGGAGATGCATATTGGCAGTCCCTTGTGTTCCATAACTACTTTTCATGATTAAGTATTTAACTTTCAGGTTATTGGCCTGGAGATTATGATGAATTTGGTCTCTTATCGTACCATGGTCGAGGTCACATTACAACTAGAGAGAAATCATATGGTGAGGAGGATAATTTAGAAGCTTTGCATTGTCAAGCTATGAAAGCTAGTTTTGGATGGTTGTTAGCACAAGCAAACTACCAAGGGTTCACCACTTACAATGATATCACATATCCATTAGTTACACAAACAGTTATAACAAATGGTCAACTAATATCTCTATATGTATATCAATTAAATACAATTGTAATGCATGATGAGAAAATGAAACAAAATCCCAAATACAATGTGTGCTATGGTACTAAGCCCCTTAAATTATATGAGACAATAGAAAATGGAAAAGTAAAAGGCTTGAATGAAGAGGCTTTGAAAATGTTAGTCCAATTTTACCTCAATGAACCTCAAGAACGCAAGCATGAAATGAAACCTTTCCTGAACTCAGAAGAACAAGTTGTAGCTGACATTGAAGACGATAAGAAGAGATGTTGGTTAGAAGAAACATTCAAACACATAATCTCCAATAGACCTAAACATTATCTAACTCCTGAAATTTACTTATGGGAGAAGATATACAAAATTGAACATAATACAAGATTCTTTGAAGCTAAGAGGAGGCCTTTCGAATTTGGTGTAAATCCATTCCAAAGAAGATTAGATGATCACCTCCCTCCATATATTCCAAAAGTATTGAGGCCATATCCCAGGTGCCGAAAGAAGTTCGAAGATACATATTACCCAAAAGTTTAGTAAGAAATATAATAGTTTTAGTTGTAGCTGATAAATATCTAAAATCATAAATGTGAAATAAAGTGTGGAAAAAATCTTAAATCTTTCTTTTCCTTTTTAATTAAATCGTCATTTACAATAATTATATTATTTTAAATATAAGAGTTTACTTTACTGGACACATCTTATCATCTTCCATATATTATGGATATTCATTGGGGTATAAAAATCATGAACGAAAAAGACTAGAAATATTAAGCGAGATGATCGAGGCGACTACCAGAATGAACGAACAGTACCCCAATTACAAGTTTATTATGATTAGTGAAACGTTTACATTTGGGCCCACCCCATACATCTACGGGCCGTAAACATGCCTCGTTAATCATTGTTAACACAAAAATCTAACTTATTTGATTGTAACGAAGGCATATCACAACTAGCCGTGTAGACATACAAGTAATAAAAATGCACGTTTCTTAGTGTTAAGTATACGATTACTATTACTATATTGTGTTTGTTTGACTACAGTGATACCGAGACTAATCGACTTCTATCTTTTTTCCGTGTACAAAATAATGAATTTAATATAAATGTACATTGGTCTTAAAAGACTTGAATCCATGGCCGTAACAGAAAATAATTGATTATAGTTGCTGTCAATGCTGTCATTGTCAATATTGTCATCAATGTCACCGTCAATGCAAGAAGCAAACAAAATATTGCACGCATGCTGTAATTATAGAATAAAATAAAAATGAGAAATTTGGATATTTGGCACGTTTCTACCCAAAAGTTTGATATTGACTCAACGGAATTCGTAAGTTGTTACGGTCATCATGAGGACACGTCATACGGCGAGTTGTATGTTTGCACACATAACCTAGTCGTGAGCAATTTTGATGAAAATGGAGAAATCAAATGGTCTAAAGACTTGGCTAAGCTCTCATCGCCAGATAATAAAGCTGTTAATATTACGTTTTTAACTTTGCCCAACTGCGTCAGTGTTGGGCTTGCAAATGGAGAATTGTTCACAATAGACGATTCTGGGAATTCGTGTGATCTAGCAGGTGTTTGCCAAAATGGATTATTGGTGAGATTTTTTGTACCTAGTTGTATTGAAAGTTTCGTTTATCTTTAATAAAATATTCCAAATAACATCAATTAATTAACTTACCTCTTACACACAAGCGATTACACGCTAAACTTTAGCGGCTAAAGGGTAGAGCCCACCAGTTTAGTTTAGTATTATCAATTCAAGGTTGTGTAAGACTTCAAATCTTGAATCATTATGCCTTTACTGTTATTTGTCTTATTATTTAAAAAAATAAAATAATAACTGCCTATCTATAAAAAAAACTTGTTACAAAGTTATAGACACAAAAATGGGAAGCAGTCCAACCATTCCAGTTAATTCATGTAAGTTTTCTTGTCTCAGGCTATGGAATGGAGTCCTGACCAAGAACTTCTAATTTTGGTCACCAAGGACATGCAAGTTATTGTAATGTCAGCAATGTTTGATGCAATCCATGAATGCAATCTGTTGGACAAAGAATTTGGAGATAAACAGTTTATTACTGTAGGATGGGGAAAAAAAGAAACACAGTTTCATGGCTCCGAGGGCAAACAAGCTGCTAAATTGAAGCAAGAAATTAATGCTGGTGAGTTACATCAGTCTGAAAAAGAAATCTAATTGAGTTTCATAACTCATATAGTAGTAATTTTCATGCATTCCGCCAACCTCTGGCCCTGACAGACATCTAAATGATGAATTTAGGTTTCAGTTCTGGGTCTGGACATTTGTGCATTTGTGTTTGTGTGTGTCCATGGCATCTACGACACAGGAGAAAATCCTACTGTGTGGCTATGAGTGTAGAAAGCGTTTTTATAGATGGGTGGCCACTTTCTATCCAATATGAATAAACTATGTAAAAATACTCACCTTAATAAACGTAATCGTACAAAAAAGTTACATTAAAAATATTATATAATTGAATTTTACAGATCCAGAAATTCTGAATCATAAATCTGTTTCAATTACATGGAGAGGTGACGGAAATCTGTTTGCTGTTGGGTTTGTAGACGGCATAAGATTGTTTAAAGTATTTGACAGAGAAGGAATTTTACAATATACAAGTGAAAAACAACAGGGTATTGAGAACCACTTATCATGGCGACCTAGTGGAAACTTGATTGCAACGACACAAAAATTGCCTAACAAGTATGCTGTCTCCTTTTTTGAGAAAAATGGTTTGAAACATGGAGAATTTGTTATTCCGGTGAATGATACAACGACTGTTGAGGACATGGTATGGAGTTCAGACTCGGAGATTTTGACGTTGCAATGCAAGAATGTAAGCACAAACTCACAGAAAATTTTCTTGTTTACGTCTAGTAATTATCACTGGTACTTAAAGCAAACATTAGAATTCAGTGGAAATCAAAATGTTAAGAAAATCATGTGGGACAACACATTTGATGTGGCTAATAACAAGAAACTGCATATTGTTTTAAATAATGGTCAACAGTATTCTTATACATGGATTTGGAATATTAATCACAGTAATGGCAAAGGTGATGATGATGATGCTATAGTAACAGTTATAGATGGAAAGAAAATTCTGGCTACTGGTTTTAGACACACAGTTATACCACCACCTATGGCAAGCACTGAGATTGCATTAGATGCTTTTGTTCAATCGATTCACTTCGTACCATCTATAAAAACAGATTGTGATCTAAATTCTAACACATTTTTCGTATGCACATTTAAAGAACTTATATTCTTCAAAGAAGTTCAGAAAAATCCACTACAGTTTGAAAAGTACAGAAGCATTCCAATAGATGCATGCAATTTTCCATTTCAAAATTATAATTGGTATTGGATGAATTTTGAGACAATAGTATGTATAACAATTGATGCCAATAATTGTCATAATTTAACCGTATTTGATATATCAGACAATAAGTTTGTGAAGAGTCACAGTGAACTGTTGCCATCAGCAGTTACTAAGATTTGCTCTCACCCAACAAATGCATCAAAATTGTTCTTACAATTATTCACTGGTGAAGTAATAGAATACACTGTCAATGAATCAGTAGTTCCCGAAGATGTATCATTTCCTGTTACGTGTATGAAATTTGATGTTTTATCTATAGATACTGATTTGTATTTCCTTGGACTTACACACAAAGGTGTCATGTACATAAATGGTACAATAATCATGAATAACGTGAGTTCATATTTCATTCATACAAATTTTCTTCTTGTAACAACTCTGAAACATTTACTTTTATGCACCGATTTAACAAAGGCAGGATTGAACACAATAACAGAACACGATAAAACAGAATCAGTCGATATTTATAAACGAAAGATTGAAAGAGGTGCTAAATTGGTAATAGCGGTGCCCAATGACACAAGAACAATATTTCAGTTACCAAGAGGTAATTTAGAAACAATACAACCCCGACCGCTATCACTCAAAATTATTGGAAATTATTTGGATTCTTTGAAATATCATGAAGCATTTGATTTAATGAGAAAACAAAGGATAAATTTAAATCTCATTTATGACCATAATCCCGACTTATTTATGGAAAACATTCACGTTTTTATTGCATCAATAAAAAATAATTCATGGTTAAGTCTATTCTTATCAGATTTGGAAGATATTGATGTAACAAAGACCATGTATTACAGTAGTTATGTTAAAAGAACAAACATCGCTGATCATACTAAGACAAAGGTAAAATCTATATGTGATGCATTTGAAACAGAATTAAGAAAAGACTGTCATAATAAAGCATTACCTTTACTGACTACTTTAGTGAAAAGAAAAACTATTGCAGACTTGGAAAAGGCACTGTCGTTTATAAAACAATTGAAACTTCAAGAGTCAGAGGGCGCAAAACATCCTATAACATCAGATGAGGCTTTGAAATATTTGCTTTACATGGTTGATGTTGATAAATTGTTTGATGTAGCCCTTGGAATGTATGATTTTGAAATAGTTTTAATGGTTGCTAATAAATCACAGAAAGATCCTAAAGAGTACATACAAATGCTCAATGAATTAAATGAAATGGAAGAAAATTATAAACAATTTACGATTAACAAATACTTAAAACGGTTTGATAAAGCTGTTCAATGTCTTGTAAATTGTGGTAGTGCTAGGTTTGGGGAGTTAAAAACTTTTGTAAAATACCACAGCCTCTATAGAGAAGCATTAGCATTATTCTTGACAGATGAAGATATTTATAAACAAATCTCCGATGACTTTGGATCATACTTAAAGCTGAAAAAACAATATGTTGAAGCAGGGATAGTCTATGAAAGAGCCCACAATTATGATAAAGCAATAGAATGTTATAAAGATGCTTTGGAATGGGAGTTAGCAATAAAATTGGCATCAAGCAAATCAAAAGAACAATTAATAGAATTGTGCAGGTTAGTATATTTATAAATTGCTGTTATTAAATCTTTCCACTTGTTTAAGATGACTTGGCAATAAATAATTTGCTTCATATATTTTTTTTATGTTTAGGAGCCTAATAGAAGGTTTAAACGAAGAGAAGAGAAAAAGAGAAGCTTTAATGATTTTGGAAATGTATTGTGATGATGCCGAAAAAGCGATTACTTATGCTATTGACAGTGGTCAATATAAAAGCGCTCTGCGATTATGTGCAAGACATAACAAAGATGATTTAAAAGGTAAAGTTATTATTATTAGAATAACCATGCAAATCATAAGTGTTTAAATCATATAATGTATGCAATCTGTATTCAGTTTTATTTTTATTTTTATTTATTTTATATCATGATTGTTAGGTTATCAGACTAAAATCACTAATAATGGATTTGTTTATTTATACTTTTAGCACATAATTATGTGGATAAAATTATAATTTTTATATACTGAAACACTTTGTCTCCTTCAGCAACATTTAATTTTTACAGAAAAACTATTGATACCAGCAATAATGGACGAATATGAAAATATGCAAGATTTAATACGCACAAATCATTCCAATTATATTAAATACAAGGAGCGGCTGAGTGTAGTAAGAGAAACCAAAAATAATAGACCTGTTGATTATTATGATCAGTCATATGGAAATAAGGACAGTGATTTGTACTCTGATAGTGGCAGCACTGTAGCATCGTCAGGTTCAACGTAAGTTACAGTAAAATAATTTCAAACTTTATAATAGACAAAAATACATACAGTTGAATATAGAAAGAGGGGGAGGCTTTTGATGTTGGTTAAAAATATTTTTTAATATTCATACTTCCATATATAATTATAGTTATATGAATAAGTATGGAAGGTGACCCTATCATACATTCTCAATAACATAAACTTTATAATATGTCATATTTATATTGGTATATATTCGTTGAATAACAAATCAAATAAATGCACTTCCTTAGATGTCAAATTATCTTTCAGCCGATCATTCCGTTCAAGTAAAAATAGGAGAAAACATGAACGTAAAGTTGCATCACTGAAAGAGGGTTCGCAGTATGAAGACACAGCGCTGGTTATGGCTTTACATAGTCTAGTTACTTCTTCTAATGAACTACGCTTGCCAGTCAAAGAAATGAATATTGCATTGAGTTCTGTCGGCAAAGATAAGGAGGCCTTGATGTTACAGGTACATAACTGAACTATTTTATCTTTAAGTTATAAAATGAAAACAATCTCCCCTTAAATACACCAGGAGGTATAAAAATTTTCTCATATTCCATACATTTGTATAAAACAAAAAAGATTTAATCAATTTTCTGTTGGGCTACTCACAAAACCAATATCAACTTCAATCTAATTTGTCACAGATGATATTATTTCCTACTCATAAAATAAGTTGAAAATATGATTGGATTGGTACGATTGCATTAATGATGGTACAATACTTAATAGTGACCCGTATGATCAAATGTCTTAATAAACGTTTAAATTAAAGTTTACATGACTTTGTTTAGTAAATTAATTTTAGTTCACCCAATATCCACCCATTTTTAAACTCAATCGGCGCTAATGTTGACTCAATTCCGATCACAATCGGGCAGAATTGGGTTTTGTGAGTACCATTGTGGATCAATCCTCTTTTAAATGATCAGTTAAGTTTTTGGTTGTCAAAGTATGGTTTATATAGTAGCTAATCATTTTTACTTAGGTTAGATGACATTTTTCAGATAAACTTGGAGCAATTACTTAAGGATATGAAGGACGGTTTTAAGGAGATATGGAATAATAACCTAGTATTAGAAGCGACGAACGCAAGAATCGCAGCAGAGAATGCACCTGAAGGACAGAGCATTATACCCCAAGGTGTAGCTGCATTAGGTAATCATTTTATTCAGCCCAAAACAAAATTTTATTCAGAAATATTTCTGCATCTTCATATTGATGTCATATTTCATGTTAACAATGATTATCGATTTTAGAAGAACTACGGTGGTTGCTTTTTACACTGCATAAAATCAATTACAATCAATGCATAATTTTAACAAGGTTTATTAATTTGAACCCGTATAAATCACTAACAAGACAACATATATTTTTATTGGCATATGCTAGGGTCTTACTTTTAGGGGGATGGGGTTGCTCGCGTCCGCAGGAATTACCTTTCACAACCCTGTACGTATCCCCTGGGTGGTGCCAAACGAGCAACAACGCCGAGTATCGGGCGGCGGAAAATAACCCGACACCTGCTTGCAGGACGGCTTCAGTGGCCGTGAGGGTGTAAATAACCTCCAAAAGACTGGCGCGGAAAGGAATGGGAATCTACCGCGACTATATCCCAAGAAAACCATCATGAGCAATAACACATCTAGAGAAGTGAATTTGTCGTGCGATCCGGCTAACACCCGGCGCCAGAACGGTTCCGGGTCTTCTGGTGTGAAATATGCTACCGGCTACAAGACTGTGCACCAGCAGGCTACTTGTAGAAAATTGGCTACTGCTGGAAAACCGGACTTAAGATCATCGCAGCACACCAAGAAAAGTAGAAAACATAGCATCAATATAGGTACATGGAATGTGAGAGGTCTGCTTAAATCCGGTAAACTAGAAATAGTAGAAGCAGAAATGGAGCGGTATGACCTCGATATCTTAGGTCTCAGTGAAACACATCTCAAGGACAGTGGTCAGACAGTAACTCAACGCGGCAATTGTATCATCAGCTCGGGCACCACATCTAATACCTTCAGTGGAGTAAGCTTCATAATTTCTAAGAAGCTCTCAGACAGAATTGTGGGATATGATTCTATCAGCGATAGAATAATAAAACTAAAAATTGATGCCCATCCATACTGTGTAAATTTAATACAAGTATATGCCCCAACGTCAGACTCCACAGAAGAGATTATAACAAATTTCTATCTCGCACTGGCCACGGTTTATGGAGATATACCAAATAAAGAGCCAACTCTAGTGATAGGCGACTTCAATGCGAAAATAGGAAAAAGCTCTGTAGACGAACATCTGAAGGGAATCATTGGGAATCACGGCCTAGGTGAACGGAATAGCCGAGGACAGATGCTTCTAGACTTTTGCTCCGAAAACAATATATCGGTTATGAATACATGGTTTCAACAACACCCACGTAGATTATACACATGGATCTCACCAAATGGTAAATATCGAAACCAAATCGATTATATTATGATAAGTAGAAGATGGAGATCTACAGTACTGTGCGCCAAAACCAGACCAGGTGCAGACTGTGGCAGTGATCACCAACTGCTTGTGGCTACAATTAAAATACGGCTAAAGGCCAGGAGAAAACCCATATTCAATGCGACCAAGCTATCAAAAGATGCACTCCAGACCTTCAAAGATCTCATCACACCACGCTTGGAGCAGCTGGATTTTGATCCCTTTGAGTTGCCTGAAGCTACATGGTCGAAACTGAAAGCTACAACTCTAGCCACAGCCAAAGAAGTGAAAGCCAAACAAAGTAGAGCGCCGAGGGCATCATGGATGAGCGAGGAGGCTTGGTCAGCTATCATGGAAAGGAAGAAAAGGAAGGAGACTGGTATATCGTCGGATACTCAGCATCAAGAATACAGACAACTACACCATAAAGTTCAAAATCTATGCAGAAGAGATAAAACTGCCCACATTAACAACATCTGTGATGATATAGAAAGGTCCTCTAACACTGCCAATACAAAAGACCTATTTGCCAAAATCAAAACTATTACTAAACAATTTAAACCTAGGAATTGGTCAGTGGAAGACACTTATGGCAAAGTTCTCATAGATAGGAATGAGATTCTAGATCGGTGGCGTGAATACTGCCTGACACTCTATAGTGACACTACAAAGCGCAGTAGTATCCATAGATTTGACTATGGTGAAAGGGAACCAGATATACTCTCCCATGAGGTGGAAACAGCTATACTTCGTCTCAAACCCAAAGCATGTGGTGCCGATGGTATAACTGCACACATGATCCAGAACATGGGACAGGAAGGCACAAAAATTATGCACTCGATTTGTCAGAAAGTCTGGAGAACAGGACAATGGCCTAAAGATTGGGTTGAGTCTTTAGTGATACCACTTCATAAAAAAGGTTCCACACGCAAATGTGAAAACTACCGAACTATAGCTTTAACATCTCATGCAAGTAAGGTATTGCTCTACATAATAAACAAAAGACTCGAGCACTACATTAGCAGACAAATCGCAAAGGAACAAGCAGGATTCGTAAAGGGCAGAGGTACACGAGAACAGATATTAAACATAAGACAACTCATAGAAAAAAGTAGAGAATTTAATGTCCCTATGGCCCTCTGCTTCATCGACTATGCAAAGGCATTTGATTGCATTAGCTGGGAGAAAATGTTCTTGGTGATGAAGGAGATGGGAGTACCACCACACTTAACCTTCCTTGTGCAAAATCTGTACCTTGACGGGTACTCTGCAGTAAAGATTGACAGTTTGGAATCTCAGCCCTTCAAAGCCGAACGAGG
>DWPV01007010.1:0-11039 GCA_018251915.1 Urbanus proteus proteus
TACGTTGTTCATACTGTTTTGTTGAAGAACCTTCATAAGTTCCAAATCACATAGTATAAAACAAAGTCGCTTTTCGCTGTCTGTTTCTATGTATGCTTAGATCTTTAAAACTACGCAACGGAATTTGATGGGTTTTTAATAGAGTGATTCAAGAGGAAGGTTTATATGTAATTTAAAGAAGCTGCAGGCAAAAGCTAGTGTTTTGTAACATAGAAGTAACAAACAAGCATGATGGTTACTGGTCACTGCTGTCCATGGACAACTGTGATCAAGTTCATATAAGGTAGGAATATTACCTGAGCTCGCCTACATGTTTTTCTATCCCTGGGGACTAAGTTGGAGCGCCTTTGATAAGTGTGTCACCCTTACCATACCCTTCGAAACAGAATACAGCAGCGCTTAGTACTGCTGTTAGTTGGTAGGAAAAGGTGTGACGATGGTGCCACCAGAAGGGAATCATAGGGATCTACCACCTTTAAAGTCAAAGAACAAGATCTGAAGACCATGACATACCACGATAGTTCAGCGTGTTTGAAAAACTGCGTTTCAATTATTGTATGAAAATTTCTTATAATTCCTTATAGCGTAATTAGATTAGGCAGAGACGCACGAGTGAAACTGCGTTTATTATGGGTGGTGGATGACTTAGCAGTGCGACAGCTAAGTACTGCCAGTAATCTGCATTTCTATACTGTAATAATATCGTAAATTAGCCGCCTTGCACGTGTTGACTGAGACTTCAACTTTGATCACTTTGGAGTAGGATGGCGATTCTTTTCACCAAACGTCGATTTTAAAATCGATGCGAACCTAATGAATCTATTTGCAAAAAATGAAGTCCAAAAATCTATTTGTAATTCTAAAAGAAAAAAACAGACTGACGACGAAAAAAACATAGGTCGTCAGCCTCGTTTAACAGAGTTTGACGATGAGAAAACATCGAATGTGATTTCTTGGATGAAATATCGATTCACTAAATCCTACCTAGCACTACATATCGATTTAAAAGGACGTTTCTTTTGGGCCGAAAATTCGATTATTCGATTAATCGTCATCCCTACTCTAGAGGTTCCACCTTTACCTCAATTCTGCTCTGTAACTTACTGTTACGTTTTGTGATCTGGTGAAGGATGTAGCAAGAAATATATATTTATTTATGGCATTTCAACTTAACTGAGAATTAAGCTGCAATGCCTCTTATAAGTAACTCTGTGTTACTATTCAGAACGGAAATTAAAAAATCTGTACTGTCATATTAGTTTTTATTACATATCATTTCTCTACAACCATTGTGAATTCGACTCGCATCTGTCAATAGTCGATTAAGAAAGTCGGGCGGTTGTCGAAGTTAATTTAAGTGTTAGGTGGTTTGTACTCTTAGTGCTGACATACATAGTCTATAGAATACTGGCCTTCTTTTTAAAGAAAAATAGCTTCAAAACTTTCCAGAGCTTAGATTTTATAAATAAGTCAATCAAGTCTACAATTGAACGATAATAGAATGGCTAAGTTAAATATCAGGATGACGACGCTGTAAGGCGTCATTACTGTAAATCAAAAATATGCAACTTTAACAAGAGCGAAAAATGTTTTTATATCTTACAAACGAAATCATAACTCAATATATTTTCAACCTAGAAACGTTAAGTATAGTATTTCTTACATTTTTAGGTCGAAAAAATATGAAGTTAAGACTTTGTTTCTAAGATATAAAACATTTTTCGCTCTTGTGTAGAGTTGCATATTTTTGAATTACAGCAATTACGCTTTCCAGGGTCGATATTTCGAAAAAGCCCTACGTTTTTGCTACCTATATTCAATACTTATGCTATATTTGTTCAGTGCCCAATTGCACCATCAGCCCAGGGAGCGTACAAGCAAAGAACCAATTGCTACATTAACTAGCACTAAGTCGGAGTAATAATATTCCTGTCAAAGCCAACAGGACACACTCCACCTGCCCGAGAAACCGGTAATAACGATTTATATGGAGGCTAGTTAGCAAACCAGTCTCGTCTAGAAGTCAGACGAGGTCAGTGTGACGCTTCGGAACAGCGAAAGTAGTGGATCTCGGCAACTCTAGTGAAATTAAAAGTTGTTTTCGTTTTGATGGGCTACGGTCAAGCTTTGGAAATGGCTTGAGGTTAGCGTATTTCAAATTCGAAACTCATTTGTTCAATATTGATTCGTATAGGACCTTTTTGAATCTCAAAATCTACCGCTTCGGAAGGTTTATTCGCTTTGGAGAAGCGGCGAAGGAACTCAATAGTTAGTATATATCGCATACTAAGAACGAAAAAACCTAACACGATATAACAAAATTGTGTCCGCCTTTTGGAACGTTACCAATAAAATATATCATAGTATTTACAGTTGCAAAACTATTTATTTATACTATTAGTTTATTAATTAGTATATATTTCATTGTTATTCCAAATATGTTATTTGTGTGTTATTTTTTAATTACATATATTTCGTTTATTTTCTTTTATTACCTGTTTCGATTATCAACGGCTTGTAACAAACAATAGGTGGACAGCTCTCCAATATAAACGAATGTAAATATAATATGAATATTTTGTACAATATATTCGCTGCGATTCCAATACCAATTAAATATGATACAAATAAATCATTTGTCACTTTTTGCAGCGTACGCTTTATGCGTGGCTGACAATTGATAAAGCTTTAGTAAATTTAATTTATTTACTGCGGTTTCATAACGCAATGTAATGTTGTGGTTTTGTATTGTTTAATTTAAAGAGCATTGACTAGTGTTGTTCTCTTTATCGATGTTTTGAACCTACTTTATTAACGCATAACTTATTTGCGGTTAATTCACTTTAGATAAGCGTGTTTACTATTTAAGCTTTTACCGATAAATAATTGATCGTGAAGACGAATTAGCGGTTTATTTGATCGGAACAATTCCTTGAATATTTAACGTTGCGCATAAATTTGACTTTTATATCATTGGTGGTATCAGTGTAATCTTCGATAAGGACTAACCGGAACGTTTGTTCGCAGGGCGCTGGCAGTGTGACCTGGGTGGGCAGACCAGCATGTAGTGGACATTCCGACCATAAAGTTGTTTAAATCGAACACGATGGCCGACATCGACGACTCGATCATCGACGACGAGGTCGGTTACGACTACGACACGACCAAGATCCCCGAAATCGTGACGCCGGACGACATGAACGAGTCGGGGTATCAGGAGGGTTCGGAGAAGAGTTACGGGGATAGGCGTGATTCGAAGGAGGGTTTCGGGGGCGAAGGGGACTCGGACAGTGGTGTGGACGGAGTGAGCAGCGGCTGCAGCACGGTGGACGACTGTCCCGTGGTGTCGATCAACGACGTGGTCGCGTACTACGACGACATCCGGCCGAGGAGGCGACACGTGCCGCAGCTGAACTTCTACAATGTGGATATCGAGAGGATGGCCTTGGACGCTGTTGTTCAGGTGAGTGTTTGACAACATTATTGATTCTTCGTGTTAGGATAATGTTGCTCCATCATTTTGTGGATAATTTAAGAAATTAGACTAAATTTTTTTACGTAATTCTAAATACTCAAATTTATGTAAAGTATCTAGTAATTATACGTGTACCGTGTATCTTCAAAATATTTTTACAAAAAACAAGAAAAATCTCCATGAATCGAATAAAAGATATAGATTTAGTGGTAGGTATCAGAAGTTTAAAGGCGTAAAAATAAATCTTATACTTAGTTTCTAGCTACTTTTGATAAAATATCCATAAGTAGCGCATAATTTCCTTAAAAATATTTTTATTTTTGAAGTTTGATATTTTAAGTATTTTTGAAATATGTAGTAATCGAAACCTGCCACTACTAAAGTAGAGGTCGCCACTGCCAAACGCAGGTATAATACACGCCAACTACCCTCACTTTGTTGACTTGACATTTACTACATGACAGCTAATTATATAGCTGACATTAATATAAACGATTATCGGAAACATGTCTATTAGATTACATCATTATTTTACGATAATTCTACAAATACATGACATGTGCTAATAGTAACTCTTTCATAAGTTTAGAAAGGTTGTTGAAAGTATATGAGGTATCAATCTTGAAGAGCATAACGGAACTGCACAATTATCCGTACCTAAAATTTGATTTCATAAGTCACAAGTGCTATAAGTTAAGTGCAAAGAATGTATCTATGAATGTTATTTGAAATTTAAGAGATTGCGCAATAATTTTGGAGGTTGCACAGTGAAGTAATTGTAATATTGTATTATGCAATATTATAAGTAATGATAGAACAGTGGTTTGAGATTCAGCTTCTTTATCTTGGGTTCGAAGACCGGGTACGCAACTCTGATTTGACAAAGTTATGTTATCAATATCATAAGGAAACCTACAATCCTTATTATTATAAAAAAAGTTCTTAAATTTTATCAAAATCTACCAATCCACGCTTACTAGCTTTGTGAACTAAGCCCTTAACCACTCTTACTCTGAGAGGGGTTTCATGCCCAGTAGTGGGAAAGTTATACGTTGACGATGAACATTAGCTTAATTATGTCATTGCGATGTTGCGATCGAATCGGCTATCCTATACCTTTTTGTTTTAATTTTTTAATCTTATTTCTTTTTAAAACTTATCTAACAGAAGATCTAAACTAACTTTGCTAACAATAATTTTGTCAACAATTTTAACTCCTTTAAAAGTTGCAAAGTTAATCTTTGTCATCGTGCCATTTCATGTTAGAAATTTTCATTGTTGATAGCAAGTTGTTAGAATTTTTCTAACTTTTCCAAAACTTCCTAATTTTTGAACTCTCAAGCTTTATTTTTAAAAGATTTGACATTGAATAACTCGCAGTCATTAACTTCCACGTGGAGAAGAGACACCTTTAAATTTTAATTAGAAGTGTTCCATGTTCAATTCCTGGCTAGGTATACATTAAATTTAGACTTCTGGCACGGTTATTTACACTCATCTTTGCGTATGAATGATAGCGTTGGTCTTTGATTTTCTTATTATTTTGGTTATGTCTGTGGCGCCTACGATACCAACAAGAAATCTTTCTGTCACACTATAAGTACGGAAATCAGGGGCTTATTAATATAACGAGCATCAAAATTTTCCAAAATATTGCCAAGCCACTAAGCAATCGCTGCAAATGAAATCGCTGCAAATTCAACAGAATTTTTCAGAAATTACTTTTTTTATATATTATGAAATTGAAGCGAATGTTTTGTTACCTTCGGGTACAAAAGCAAAAAAATACATACATCCAAACGTAGTACCTCCTTCTTTTCGAAGTCGGTAAAAAGAAAATTGACTGACAAACTAAAGAGAAAATGGTACAATCGTTTATTTGCCTAATAATACTTAATTCATATATAAACCTACATATACAAGAGTTACCTGTTTTAACTTCTAACTAGCGCACGTTTGGACACAATCTGTTGATACACTCCAGTATTGTGGAGATAGTTATTAGAGCAGTTACGCAACCGAGGACTTTGTTACAAAACCGTGCCTTTCTCTTTAGCAGCTGGACTGCAGGGGAACGACCTCTGGGTGCTGTGGAAACACCCAGACCCAGAGTGTATTAACTTAGAATTGACTAGTTGATTTTTTTATTTTTATTCTATGTATTGGTATTTTTTTTATTTAGGTTTGTTTAAATTTGTTCTTGTATGTTTGTTGACCCAGAATTGACTAGTTAGATTTTGTGATTTTTATCGCATGTTTTGGTGATTTTTTTTATTTCGTTTTTGTATACATTTGTTCTTGTATGTTAATTTTTAAAGGTGGTAAGACCTATAGTTTTTCACTATTGTCACACATATCTTACATAATAAAATTAGTGTTAATCACGGGTGTGATATGTTTTGAAGAGTGTGTTTTAACTTAGTCCTCAGAGCTGACAAGGCATGAGGCAATTACTACTTGCCTATAGAACTGCATGCTCCTTTGCTATATTACTCTTACAAAACAAATGGGTCCCATGTAGAACTCAAACAACGAGACTTATTTATTTCTCGGGCAAAAACTAAACGAATTATTAGTTATTATTAGTTTTAGTTTATTATTAATATGTTTTTACTTAGTTTATAGTCAATTATATTATAATGTAATTTTATATAAAATATGTAAGTTGAAATTAGTAAAAAAATGTTTATTAAATTATCATAGAGCAACGAATTATTTTACTTTTTCTTGTTAAAAATAATAAAAAATTCATCATTATGCCCGACCGGAAACAGAATCCTGGACCATGGCAAGCCGTGACCGTATCGTAACACGGGGAGCATAAACCGAGCACATTATGAAACAAGTAACAATTATCTAGCGAACATTCACGTATTAGGTAATGACGGTCACTTTACGTAACATCACTCCGACCTTTCCTCTTTCATAACTGACGTGTATCAATCAAAATGATCATCAGCGGCGACTTTTATTTTTGAGATTCTACCAAAATATATATATGAACTGGCTGATCCCCGCGGTTTCGCCCTTGTTAAAGAAGTAGAAAGGCTTAAATATTTCAACGAAAGTGATATCTGGCGCTCCCGCGACGATGCGAGCATGTGTGTGCAGGTCGCGCTAATGCATTTTCCAAGAATTAAGGTAGCCTATGTTACGCCTTAGACTGTCAACTATCTTCTAGTGAAAGTCACATTAAAATCGGTCCAGCCAAACAGGCAGATAGGCAAACAGACAGTATAAAAAATGCATTTTCGTAACGGGTATCGTGTATACTTTCATATGCATTGAGTATTTTTTTATTTTGAAATCATAAACAGACACTCCAATTTTATTAATTTGGATAGATTAGTATTAGTGCAGATTCTACTAAATCTACTAACAACCAATTAACTAACAACAACGTATGGTTGTCTCTATTAAATAAGGTATTTAGACCCATATCGAAATTTTCCAAATTGTATGGGACCGAAGGATTTTTTCCTACTACAATTTTTAGTTAAGCCGTAATAATCTACTACTAAGGCAGTTATAGCCTAATGGTTGAAACTAGGCCTCTCAATCGATGGGTCCGAGGTTCAAATCCCGGGCACGCTTCTCTGATTTATGTGCATATTAGAAATTAATTATCACGTGCTTTACGGTGAAGGAAAACATCGTTATGAAACCTACACAGTTTCTTGTTCTTAAAAAAACAAAATGTTCTCAAAGGTGTGTGAAGTCTACCAATTCGCACTTGGCCAGCGCGGTGGACTAAGACCTAAAATCCCTCTCACTGAGAGGAGACCCGTGTCCAGCAGTGGGACAATAATGGGTTGACGATGATGAATAAACTAAAAAAGTCTACGAAAAAAGTCAGGCTATTATCTACGTACTAAAAGAGGTCACGCTGAATCAAACTTTCCGAAATGACTTTTAGTGATGGGCGTTTGATGGAACATGATGTCAATTAGTTCCGATTGCCAAATGTTTTGATTGAGCTTAATTGCGGTTTTCGTTATCGTTATTAATTTTGTATTCTGTTTGACATTTGGAAATGTTTGTTAGGCAAGGTCACGTGTGGTTAGAAAATAAATTGTTCATAAAGAAAAAGAGACAAGTCTGCAGTTTTTGTCGAATCTTCGTAATTAAGGTCATGTTACGATTCAATAGTATTACAAGATTGTTACTGACTATTAATAATAAGTGTAAAATGATTATCTTAATTTCTACCTTTATCATGTCTGACTTCTGGGTCGGGCTTTTCCTGAATTTAAAGCGTATCGGAGGAAAGATATCTATACAAATAAATAAACTTGAAATGTCTGTTTGTGATTTCAAAATAACAATTTTTCACTCAATGATACGCATTCTTCCTGTCTTCTAGCTAAATACAGAAAAAAATGGCAATGAATAACTCAATTTTTTTTCTTGAGTTGATTTTTGAGTCAAAAAACGTCAAAAAAATAATTTTTCGTTTTTTATCGCAATAAATATATTGAAATTTTAAAGTTAGCTTTAAATTCAATATTGGTTTATATAAATACATTTAATAGCTGTTTCTAATTATAAAATGTAAGTAGAATTATTTTAAATTTTAAATATTTTTTAAACCATTCCATTCTTCGCCTTTTACGCTGCTAATTATAATACAAAGTAAATATTCAAATCGCATGTTCTTCGAAAAGAAACATGCAAAGATGCTATTCACTAAAATAAATCTCAAGTCATACACAGTTTCTATCCCATTTACCATTATGACCCGAATCACTGACAACACGTAACCCAAAGAAAACGAATCTCGCGAAGGTCAGCTAATACCTGTGCTTAATTACCGGTTAACGGTCAACGCCCGAACGACGTAAACACCACTAGAAGTCACACTAAACCATGTCACATGTGCGGTTACTACGGTTTATATTCGCGTACATACAGTTCGCGTTACGTCAAGTGTTGTAACTAGGGCTGTGATAGTTGGGAACGTACGGATTTTTCCGGATATTTTACTGTGAAAACCGGTAAAATTTCTACAGTAATTTTTAAAGCTGTAAGCTTTTTTAATAAATCGTAAAGACTGGTTAGTTTTGATCAATTGATTGTAATTTTCCTATTAGATATGAGATCGCACGACCTGATAGCCATTCTAATTGGCCAAAATTTTAATGCCAAATGAGTAAAAAAAATCTCTGGGCACACCTGCAAAAGCCTATTAGATTCGGCTAAAGGTTTAAAAGGTGGAAAAGCCATTGTTGTTCAACTGTCGCACCACTGCTATGTCTATTTACCAGTGGTGTATTAAACGCTTCTGTCTTAGTTTAAGGACGTATTAACACGTAACATTTTAAGTAAATTCCAGCATCAAAGCATTTGCGACCAATCTCAGAATCTCTATGTATAATCGAGTTTTAATTGGTGTACAGTAAAGAATTATTGTATAACAGTGACCACGTTCGCGAAGATAGAGATGGACATGGTTTTTACTTCGTTAAAGGTAGCAACCCTAACTGCAGCTCACGTGCAGAAGCCCTACGTCGATTCATGTGCGTGTGGAATCGATATCTGCGTTGGCGGATGTACGGTCCGCTCAAGGTCCGCGGTCTTTCTAATCGATTTGCATGTATCTGGCGAATAAATGATGACGAATGATGCTTTTCATGTTACCCCGTCTTTGGGTAAAGGTTCTTGGTTCAAGTGCGGTATCTTTTAAGTTGGTTGGATATGTAAGAACTTAGATACGTTAACATTGTTATTTGTTATTGTAATAGTAAATAAACTTTATAGGAATAATATTATGTTGGTACAGGAAATTATATCAAGTCAGTCAGGCTGTGGAAGTCACTTCGGATTAGTCCAAAACTTGCCAGATCCAAAATATTTATTGCAGGGATACCTTCTAATAATGTATATTAACTTGGTATTCATTTTTAATTTTTACTCTTCTCAACTATTTTTTTTTATTTACCTGACTTCCTTGATGCCTAAATAGTGAATAGGGTTGGCACTTTTTTTACGAAATTTGTTACTAAATTTGTTTCTAAAGTTAAATAAATATGAGTACGTATATACTAAAACCCGAACTATCAAGGAATTAAACCAAAAATATAATCTTTTAAATTGAATCAGTGGTCTGTGAGTTGATAAGCGAATAAACATTCAGACAGAGACGTTTTATATTTAAGTTTGATATTTTTATATACTTACTCATGCTTTTTATGCTACGCAAATATTACCCGCCAATCCGTTCACACTACGCAATACGATACACACAATCGAAGGCTCGCGCTGTTCAAATATAAAGAGGCAAATTTGTATGCTAATTTGTCTACGATTTTTTTATCTATACAAATAAATAAAATTGAAGTGTCTGTTTGTGATTTCAAAATAACATTTTTTTACTCAATCCATATGAAAGTATACACAATACCTATAGCGAAAATGCAATCAAAAAATTTTTTGTCTGTCTGTCTATTTGGCTGAGCTAATTTTCTAAACGGCTGGACCGATTTTGACGGGACTTTCTTTGGAAGATAGCTGAAGGTGTAAGGCGTAACATATTCTACTTTAATTTTTGAAAAATCTATTAGCGCGCGCTCCACGCGCATGCGCACGCCGTCGCGGGACAGCGGGATTACGATCATGTCTAAATATGTATTCTTTTTGACTTTTTAAACGCGGGTGAAACCGCGGGGTTCAGCTAGTTATGTATAAATAAAGATATTTACGATTTACAATTTACGGTTCCCAAGACTCTTGTTGCATAAATGTAAATATGTGTATTGTTTTTCTTGTGCGTAAATAAAGTGTTGAAGATTTACGGTTTTGCGGTTTATTTCGATGACAAACAAAAACCGGAAAATAGGAAATTCAGATTTTTTGCAATTATTGGTTTGCAGTTAGTAGAGGATTTAAAAAGGGTGTGTCTCTTATGTGCTAAAAAATAACATGTAACTACATATATAGGCAATCGTATGTATATAACTTCGTTCCTACTACTTTTTGTGGTTATCTTAATCTCAGCAGTGGCAATGTGTCTGTGTCTTTTGTCTGTGTGGCAATCCCTATTTTATATGGATTTATTAACCAATTACCATTTGAACTTAAACTGAAAACTTTAACGCTTTCTACACTCATAGCCTCACAGTAGGATTTTCTCTTGTGTCGTGGGTGCCATGGACACTCACATAGATGAATACACAAATACCCAGAACCCCAGACCCGGAACTCCAGACCAGAGACTCAGAACAGAAATCAAAATTTATCATTCAGATTTCTGACTGACCGAGAATCGAACCCGGGACTCACTGTGTCAGACCGCTGGTCGACTGGTGGACCGATGGTCACCGCTCCACCACGCGGGTCGTCAAACCCACGTCAAGTTCACCATTAAGTGGACTGCATACTACTTTGTCACTTCAGACTTATAAAAAACCTATTATGCATTATTATTATGTTTATGTGAAACTGGCATTACGTACATTACATTTATTTAAATAAAGTCATTCGTATTTTAGAAAAATAAAACCGACTTCCTAGTCACAAAAAAGTAAAAAATAATTAAAATCAATTTTCAGGTCTACATAATGAAATT
>DWPV01007011.1:0-11039 GCA_018251915.1 Urbanus proteus proteus
TGAAGGTTTCCCCCTCGTCAACAAAAAAAAAAAAAAAGGTATATTTTGAAGAAAAACATTGCCAAAAATTTGCATTATGACGGGAAAAAAAGTAACTTTGTTTAGTTTTTCATGTCTTAAAAATCTTTACGTACTCGTAATTAACATACCCAATAGCGATTATAAATATAATTCAAATTTACTTCACCGCACCATAAATATATAGGTATATCAAATTTTGGCAACGACGATACGCCACATAATTGAACATTATGTCACATTTATTAAGGAAATTAATGATACTTATGGCACTGAAAGCCGATGCGTCAGTCTCGCTTTTATGGCTATGAACAGAAAGGTCAATGTGCTATAAATGGTCATCTTCTAATAATAAATTATTGACTATGTATCACAGTGCCATTATTATGCGGAAGAATCATCTGTAATCAACCCAAGATAAGATTAGATCCATAGGTCTAAATTGTACCTAATTACATGAAGTAGATAAGACTAAATTGGAATGCTTCGAATATGCTAGGTAGGTACTATGCAGGCCTCCATGAGGTAAGTTTTTTTAACTTTAACGTGTCTGTAGTTATTAAAAATAAAAGTAACAGAGGGAGCCTACTCATATGCACATTTACACCTAGCATTACATAGATACGTACGTTATTCAGGGCGTTGTCAATTGGCATAGGTTAGGTATGACATATCAGTGCATCAATAATGGTTTAAGAATAGATACAGTTGTCAGAGATTTTTAGCTATATAGAATTTAATACATAATATACTAGTAACTGAAATTTGCCTGCGTCTTGCGCGAAATATACATAGTTAAAGAGGTTTAAAACTTTACTTAGATAAAATATAAGATCTATATGGCAACTGTATGGCAATAAATGAACTTAGTGCGAAGCGTCGTAGTTAGGGGTTGGACGCAGGGGCGGAGGTCAGGGACACAGGGTTCAAGAGTGCGATCTAAGGGTTCTTCGAATGTTGACCCTCAAGGGACAGTAGCACATGATAACACTGCACTGTGTTAAAAGTGAATAGATATGATATTTATTTAATTTATGTCCTCAGACCTCCAAACTATCTTTTTTGCATATATGTGCGATCCATCGACATGAGGAACTTTCATTCTAATCATATGTACGTTTGTATGGATGGATGTTTGTAAATTGAAAGGTGCCTTTTTTTCGCATCTGACAAGGGCAATTCAGCGCGCCTTATGCGGTTGGGATCGACATCCTTGCAGAAATTATATGATTGGAAGTATATGTCTGTAGAACATACATATACGACATTGGATGCGATATGCGGGTCTAACCTCACAAAGAGTTAAGCTACCTAATGACGAACAAACGTTTATCTACGACTTTTTGTATTTAATATTTTCCTAACTCATGTGCTTCATCATACGAATCTTCGAATCGAACGAAATCACTTAAGAATACGAATATGATTAAGTAACATAAAAACAGTAATTTCTATTTATAATTAATACTAGAATCTTTAACGGAACGATACACACACATTTTAGGTAAAACATGCTACTGTTTACCTTTAAACAGCCAAGATTCGTGCTCAAATATAAAATGTCACGTCCGGGGTGCACTAGGGCGAATCGCGCACGGAAGTTCGTAACTCGATAACATTTTAACCGACTCCATAACACGCCATTACCACAAACGCAAGCGTAAGCCTTCAAAAAAATCAATCCATTCACAAATTAATTGAATCTATACCAATAAATAAAATTGAAGTGTCTGTTTGTGATTTCAAAATATATTTTTTTGTCCGCCTGTCTGTCTGAGCTAATTTTCTAAACGGCTGGACCGACTTAGACGGGACTTTCACTGAAAGATAGCTGAAGGTGTAAGGCGTAACATAGGCTACTTTAATTTCGGAAAAGAGCATTAGCGCGCCCACCACGCGCTTGCGGACTCACTCGCGGGAGAACAGGATTCAAGTTAGGTTTAAATATGTATTATGTATTTTTTACTTTTTGTGGGTGAAACCGCGGGGATCAGCTAGTCATATAATATGTTTATTCAATAGTCTTAATCACTGTCTCAACAATCAGCTTGATCGTCGTTCGTTATTCATGTCATTGGAAGGTTAGTCGTAGGCGACTTAGCCTCGTCTAATATTGGGTATGCAGTCTGAATCCTTCATCAGGTCTTATTTCGTAAGAATCGAACGAAAAACTTTTCACTTGAAGATATTTAGAAATGTTTAAAGTATGCCGACTACGGCAATGATCACTGAACATGAACTTGAACTAGGTACATATTCCGTAACGCAGAAATAGATGGTGGCCTTCACTCAATCAAATCATGGAATGATCTAGAAAGACTTGTTACAAACCATTAACACAAATCTAAACCATTATTATCGTATCGATGTGACATCGTTTCAAAATGAGAAGAGTTCGAACAAAGAAAACTCCCTGGCAATAGGTTGCACTAGGTATACCAACTCATTGAAAAACTTCGAAGGTTCAGATTGACTTGGTATTCTTACCTAGGATTTTCTTAATCATTAAGTACTATGTTCAAAAATTTAAATTACCTAAATTTGTCATCAATCAGTTAAAGATTTAACGCTAGTCACCTCATGTCAGAATGGAATTGAAGGCTGTTATTCGTGGGTGTTAATCCTTTAAGCATTAATTAACCAAGCGACTCATACACACTTTGAGAGTCATAACGCACATAATACATTATTATTTATGCATTGCAAAGTCAACATCGCTTTCGAAGAGAAAATGCTCACTATTTCTCGAGAGATCTTTTTATAACGATAGAAATTTGCTTCAGTTACAAAACTATCTGTTTTAAATATTTTTCTTGTGAGGAATCGAAATTGAGAAGAAATATAATGTAGTACATTGTAACATTTAAGTGTTACATTACATTTATTGAACAATATTTGGATTAACTATTTAATTACGGAAAAATAAGATGTTTTACCCTATCATTAATTTTTTTTGGTCGATATAAGATACGATATTTTTGGTATACAAAGAGAAAGCAGCAGTAAAAAGAGAAATTAAATAGGAGGTAATATTGATGAGATCATTGAGAAACTTGTGGTCACTTGACATTATTGAAGTTAGAATATTTAATTTTGGATGAAAGAAAGGCACGTAATGATTGGCTAACAAGTGGTTGCATGATAGTTACATGAACAAACGATTGAACAGTGAAATGAAGAGTTTACTAAAAGATACCAACTAGATATTCTTTTTAAATGTCCTTAATATCGCCACTATTTTACGGTATAGGGAAAGAAATATATACAACCGATATGTTTATGAAAACTAGAAAACCCGTCCAAAATGATTTAAACGTTATCGCTATACAGTTACATATACAAAACATTATTTCTTGTTTCTTGTTCGTATCGCTTATCAACGATATCTCGACCGATGTTATCATTCGATAAACGGAGTATAATAAAAACATTTTTCATGCGAATGTTTTTCTATGGGCTATAAAACAAATGTTTTTGTAGATACATTCCTGCATACATGCATGTGCTCATTTGGTATTGTGTTCGTGTGAATTCAGTCATGTTAATAAGTTCGTTAAAATTATGCTAAGCATTTAATATTGCGTTAGGAAGAAAAATGATAATTTCTAATTCTGACATTTATATGTTACATTCGGGTAAGCATTGCTTTTAAGATTTATGAAGAAACTAGCTGATCCCTGCGGTTTCACCCGCGTTTAATAAGTAAGAGGAATACATATTTAAACATAAACTGAAATCCCGCTCTCCCGCGAGGGTGCCCTCATGCGCGTTGATCGCGCGCTAATGCTTTTTTTTTTCAAAAATTAAAGTTGTCTATGTTACGCTACTTTTCTATCTTCCAGCTATCTTCCAGTGAAAGTACCGTCAAAAAAGACAGACAATAAAAAAATAATTGCATTTTTGTTATAAGTATCGTATGCACATTCAAATGCATTGAGCAAGGAATATATATTTGATGTCGATTAGAGA
The DNA here is from genome assembly GCA_018251915.1 of Urbanus proteus proteus. Classification (NCBI taxonomy): domain Eukaryota; kingdom Metazoa; phylum Arthropoda; class Insecta; order Lepidoptera; family Hesperiidae; genus Urbanus; species Urbanus proteus. The sequence goes on from DWPV01007011.1 coordinate 3,988, forward strand.
TGCATTCTACTCCTGAAGACTGAGATGGTCGCCTCATATACATATTATGTAAGATTAGCTGGCATCCATAGCTTTCCATCGACCAGATACAATCTAGAATTGAGTTAGTAGCTTTCCGTTCTAACTATATTGTATCTACCACATATTTCATATTAGGTAGCTACTATAGATCTATACACCTCCCGAATAACTACATACGTAGATTAAGTTCCGTTCTCATATATCTACATGTACAAGAGTTAAAAGCTCTTTACATAATCCAATCTAATCGATCGGGCACTAGATGCTAGTCTCTACTCGAGTAGGTACATAACGTTGTAGCCTGGAAACTCGAATACCTACCTACGTTATTAGCTATACAAGCTACCTAATTTCGCTATTGAACGATGTAAAATTCCTTTTGCGTATCGTTTGCGTCGTATTTGTGCTGAATTTGCGCCGTACTGTCTGCTGGAAAAATGCCAGTGTGAAAGACCCCTATTAGTAACCCTTATTTGCGGTTCGGTCATTCATTTGCATGGAAGTCACTTTAAGGTTTCATACTACGTTACATGAGGGTATATTCTGATGACTCAGTACACTCTCGGACCCTAGAGTATTGTTACAAAATATTTAGGGATATTAATAACTGCGGTGGCATTACGAAAAGAAGATAGTGCTTACTATATATTTAAATGGTGAAGGAAATCGTGAGAAAACCTGCACACCTGAGTTCTTAAAAAAAAAGTTCTCAAAGGTGTGCGAAGTCTACCAATTTGCACTTGGCTAGCGCGGCGGACTAAGGCCTAAAATCCGTGCCCAGCAGTGGAACAATAATGGGTTGACAACAACACCAAATATTTAAAAACATACGCTCACTAGTAGTAAAACTAGTAGCGTGGTGTTTTGTATACCGATTTCTATAGTTTCTTATTTCAATTCAGCGCCCAATCAATACAATTTACTAAAACGGCGATATCACACAGTTCTTTATAGGGCCATTGACGACTTTTAGGGTGTGAGAAAAACGAAACAAAATAAGTTTTATTCGATCGTAAGGATTCAGACACCAGACTCCTCTTATCCTTCGCAATTTCGTTTATGAGCTCCGTATTCGTGTTAGTAGTTGTGTTTGAGTAACAGAAAGAGATTATTACAACTACGGAAATTGTACATCCATCAAACTTTGAGTTTGGTATTCTTATCACAATAGATAAGAACATAAGAATAACACTGGACAATGTAGAACACTGTAGTTATTTATGGAATCCTATTATTTACACCGATCAATCTCCTATTCAGTACAGAGGATTAACGGGGTGGCAGTTGATAAACTAACAGTAGAACAATAAGCACGCAATCGTTTAAATTCTACGAGTCATTGAAAATTTGACTATGTTATATTAAAACAACAAAAAAAGAATTACTTCATTGTAATTTATGTTACTTAAGTGGGTCTCGGGTTCGATTCCCGGTCAGACAGATATCTGAATAATTAATTTGGATTTTCTATTCTGGGTCTGGGTGTTTGTGTATTCGTCCTTGCGTGTCCATGGCTTCCACGACACAGGAGAAAATCCTACTGTGGGGCAATGACGTCTTTAAAAACAAAAATGTTTAAGTTACTAGGTACTAAAATAAATAACATTGCAGTGAATTAACTTATCAAAGATATCCTGATAAACTGGGCTAGCTGAGGCCTGCAAACGTTCCCCGCATCGTCTGTTAGTTATGAGCCTTCTTACACCATAATCCCAAAGTAATATACATAATATACATATTATGTCTCCATCTCCACTCTTACTGTTTACCGCCCAAATTGCTATAGCGTGAACACGATCACCTACACGGATGAATCACATCTTTACATAAGGAATTCTTGGGTGTGTTCAGCTTTATTTATAATCAAATGACATTAGAGTCACGAATAGAATGTTCTTTGCATATTAAATGGCCGTTTCCGAGTTTTGTTTGTTTATAAGTTACGTACAAATTTTTTGAATGAATGAAGGAATTATGATTATAGTAAGATGTTTTAAGTTAGCACGCTTTTAGAATTGCATTTTTCAACTAAAGTAGGACAAAGAAATTATAACTAGAACGATAAGTAACTTTATTGAGAATTGGACCCAAGGATAACTACCGAAAAGTAAACACGGCTTAGCAATGAATACTAACAAAAATGGAATATGTAAATCTCAAGTCCTTTGGTAATTAAAAAAAGAAAAACAATATCTAACAATAAACCAAAGATGCAAGTACATACATATATTATTAATAGACTAGCTGACCTACCCTGGCTTCGCACGGGTGTAATGCTAAATATACTACAGAAAAACTTATGTTATTATAGATATAAACCTAACTCTTTAATCACTCTATCTACTAAAAAAAAACGCATCAAAATCCGTTGCTTAGTTTTAAAGATTTAAGCATACATAGGGATATAGGGACAGAGAACGCGACTTTGTTTTATACTATGCAGTATAAAACCTAGTATAAAACCATATATCGTAGTGATTACGATATAGGAACTTAATGTTTCCACAGTAGGTATTACTAAGGTCTAGGTCAGACCGTGAGTAATTTTACACAATCGTTGCCAAACAAGCGATTAAAATGACACATACCGCGATAAAAAAATCGATTCTGGGTATGTGACTTTGTCGTATAGTTTATACACAGATATTACCAATACTGAACGAAGGACACTCGCTAGACGATTGGTTAGTAATACTGTGTACGTGAGTTTACGAGTGAGGGCGACAGAGCGGAACGCGTCTGCTTAAGATTCACGAACATTTCAACGAGGCTTTATGTACATTTTATGACAGGTAAAGAGGTAAGACTTTCGTAATGTTTTAGGTAAGTATTTTTTTTTTACCATACGGGACATAATGAAGACAAGTTAATTACGTAAGGCAAATCCGAATAAATTTGACTGCGTCTATTTTATTTCGGAATTAATTGTGGCAAAATGAATTTTAAATTTTAAGCATCATATTCTTAGACTTGCCTAAATTATGCATTGATGGATCGAAGCTTACGCATTTGGTTAAAATTATAATTTAGCATTTTTAGGAAAGGGTGTAAAATCCTATAGTTATTATAAATGCGAATGTCCTTTTGTTTGTAACGCCTTCACGCTTTAACTACTCAACCGATCGTCATGAAATTTTGAACACGCATTGCCAGGGGCCTATACAAGGACATAGAGTATCTTTTATCCCGAAAATAGATATTGCTCCCGAAGGATAGAAAAGTAGGTACGTTTTATACCTACAACCTGCCTACTTCTTTACCTATGACTTCTTGATATATACCTCTTGATAATGAATTGCATTTGTGTTATGCGTTGAATAGCACGTCATATTCAAACGCATAGAGAAATAACAATACAATCAGTAACACTCAATACTTCGGCAAGTGGTGACGGTCGCAATACCCACTATTTGCGAAGTGAGACAGGTGCGGTTGGTTACCGTTGCCGACGGTCAGTGCACTTGCAACGCGACATCTAGACCGCTTTTCAATCACTCCGATACGATAATCGTAGAACGATCGATATATTGTAATTGTGCGAAGTGTGTATTTAGTTAGACGTTCTTATGCAAACTACTTGAGCCTCATTGGTATTTTAATATTTTTCGATATTGTGTAAAACGATAGAAATAAATACATATTATAAAAAAACTGTTTTTTTTTTTATCACATGTAATAACTAATAATATGCTGAATTTTTTTTCTGAAACTCTCATAGTGGCCTGTTATTTTTTATACCGAAAATAATTTAAGGATCAAGAGTTACTTAAATAACCTAAAGCTATAAATTTGTTCTTGTTTTCAGTTGCATTTTTATAGAGAGACCAAACTATTAATTTGATTAAGATAACTAATAAAATTTTGGTAAGACATAATTTAATTAGATGAAATAATGTTATAACCAATATGAAAGGCTATCGTTGACATTAAATATTGTTGTTTTTTTCTAGTCTGAGTTAACACTTGGATAAATCTAGTTCATAATGACCTTATTAAGTCATCATAACATAGTAAGATCATATCAAATGTAGTTTACTTAGCAATCCAATTAATAAATGAAACTCAGCAACATAGCTCTGTAGATATAATAAGTGGGTCAGTTTATAGTTGAGACAATTGAACAATGCATTTAATATCAAAGTTAGGCCAAATATGTAATTATTATTCTCAGTACGATAACATCAGATGATTGCAAATGTGAAGAATAATATAAAATCATTATTCGAATAAGTTACTAAGACAGTGCAGTTTCAGTTACTACAATTGACCACCAATCAGTATGGTAAAATGAATGAAATGTCTTTATTTTGCATAGGCCTATGAAGGCACTTAAAAATTATCATTTACAGTATTTATTCTTATTCTAACACCGGAGAAGACCTGGGAAGAAACTCAGCGGGTTTGTCTTTTTTGTCAATAATGTCAATAGTGTTTTGTTTGGTAATGTCACGCGATTCATTGCAAGAAGTTCCAAATTATGTGACATGGAATTGAAGTCATATAGGTCTAGTCGTCTTTTATGTCTGTAATAGTCAGTAGTTATAAAAATATTTTATTTAAAATTTAATACAGTAATTAACACTTTTTGGAGTATTATTAACAAATAATTTATTATTAACAATAAAGTTATATTTTAATAAGATTTAAGAAGAAAATGATCACGCAGTCAACCTGATGGTAAGTTAAAGGTGGTAGAAGTCTGAGTAGTTCAACTCCAGACGTCCAGTAGTTTTTTTTACTTTCGAAGTAGCAAAAGGGCATACAGTCTACCATAGTAATACAGTCGACCGTAGTAATGACCATCTGTCCCAGATAAGATTAAGGTCTCACCTGAGGTTGACTACAGATGCGATTCTACCCCTCACCTCACCTGATACTCAGGTGGACTGCATGCTCATTTGCTACTTAGATCATATAAAAAAGTGACCAATGCTAGCCAAGTACAGCTATAGGCAACATTGTATAAAACAAGGGTTTTATATAAAGTTAGTCATAAATGTACTGCTTCTCTTAAGTACTAGTATGGTCGCCTCATATGTTAGTGAGCCGTATCATCAATTGCCTATTTGCATTAATAGTTTAAGATAAGGTTTTTTGAGTAACTCATGGACAAACATAGACCATACTTGTATTGTAAGGTTCATTAATAGATCTTTTTATCATTAAGTTGAGGAAGAATAAAATTTTAATCCAACTTTGTCTCAGTGATGTCAAAAAAAGGTAATATACTGGGGTTGGTACCCTCCCGACGCTGGCACCTAAGTTATATGTCCCAAATTATACCCTGTATATGGACTTGGCAAGACATACTTAACGGAGGCGTTTCAACTTAGTCCCTACAGGTACCATAATGGTCAATCTCAGACTCTGTACTTATCTGAGTTTTTTTTATAGTATGACGGTAGCAAACAAGCGTGCGGTCCAGCTGTTGGTATGTGATTAATACCACCCATGAACACCTGTGATCAAGCCTAAATAAGAAACCAATCCTACTTGAGGTCAACCACAGATGAACTGGTACTCCTGAAAACTAGATTTGAAGGCCTCAAATAGGTATCCATTATCCCACCCTTCACACCATAACACAGCAGCATTTAGCCCTGCTGTTATGAGGCAAATATATATATTGTTTTGGTGTCGCCATAAAGCCATGTCGCCATATCTAACCATAAAGTGTTCTACCAACTTGATTTTAAATGTGTATGGTGACAGTGGCCAATTTTATTGCCAGGTCAACTGATACTAATTTGCTATTTTTATATAATAATTACTTAATTGTTATTACATTATGAGTGTTATCACAACAATTATCACATCACCATGATAATAATCACAATATTTATTACAAGATACCTATATCCTAATTATTATAAATGGGAATGTCCATTTATTTGTTTGTTTGTTTATAACGCCTTCACGCCCTAACTGCTCAACCGATCGTTATGAATTTTGCACACACATAGTAAGGGGCCCAAAAGTAACTTACTTTGATACCTACGGCCCCTTTTTGCGAATGTACACATAACGTAAGTGAAGCTGCGGGTAAAAACTAGTTAGTTATAAATATTGATAAAAGTAAACTCCTTGAATTTAATTTCTTATTTAAAAACTTCACTTTGATGCATTATCCGTAATTGAATAAGTGACGATACCGTTAGACCATGAGTTAGGCAGATCCGGACAAATAGAACCAGTTAGAAAGAAATTTTAGAGTATTTTTATATGGAACAACAAACAGATGTCAGTGAGTGGTATGTACAACTTAGCATTAGATGGAGTTATGTGTTTGCTACTTGATTTTATACGAATAAAAAAGGAATAATAATAATAAGAAACAGAAAGTGTGAGTCTGAACATTGACGTCTGTGATTCTGCTATCGCCCAAACTTCGGCCAAAGCCGTAGCTGAAGCAACAAGGGTTAAAACCTACAAGAAATTTATTTCTAAATTGTTAACATATAATTTCAAAAACGTTTCTTATATGCTTCGTTTTGATTGAATATAAACAACTTAGTTACAAGACATATGTAAATAACTTTTCAACTTGTCAAAAATTGTAACATTTTGAAACAAATGAATATTCAACACAATTGGTGGCCTAAGTCCTGTGTAGCGTGCTTGTGGCCTCCATGCATCGTCATTTTCATTATGATTTTTTACATTTATAATATCTCGTTTAATTTTGGCGATCGTTAAAAAAAATCGTCTCGGCTGAAGCAGCTGAAGATTATGCCAATGGGGTCTTTTTGCAGAAGGATGCTGAAGCCAGAGCTTTCCGTCCATCCATTCATCAGCCCTTTGAGGTCCACTGCTGGACATAGGCCTGCCCTAAGTGTCGCCATCCCAACCGGTCCTGTGCCTTCTGAATACAGCGGTTTCCCGCTGTTTTCTTCAGGTCATCAGTCCACCTGGTCGAGGGGCGGCCTGTGCTCCTTTTGCCTAAACGTGGTCGCAACTCGAGGACCTTTCTTCCCCAACGGTTATCGGTCCTTCGAGCGATGTGGCCTGCCCATTGCCACTTCAGCCTGCTA
>DWPV01007012.1:0-11036 GCA_018251915.1 Urbanus proteus proteus
AATTTCATCAAAATCGGTTCACTGGTTTAGGCGTGAAAGTGGAACAGACAGACAGACAGACAGAGTTACTTTCGCATATATAATATTAGTAGGGATTCACTATAGGTACGTGTACCGCGGTTTCAATAGCATTTAAAAAACTGTCTACTAACATTAGCGCATTTGGTGGGTCCAGAATTTTCTTTTTGGGTTGAAGGGATCACAGGCCTCGCTTGATTAAGCAAGAGTCATTTTTGATATTAGGGGGCTTACGTCTTAGTTTAGGTTAGGTTTGTCAGCACTCTATTTTACTTAAGTACGAGTATATGATCGATATCGCAATTGTTGTACGATTAGCGTGTTTTTCCGTAAAGTCAGTTTATTTCATAATGCACCACTGTATTTTTCATTTATAGTCTGGATAGAATCTAAACTGTTAGAATATTTTCTGGACTAGTTCTGAAGTTTGCACTAAATTCAACATTATTGAATTACGTTAGTACACGTTTACTTCCAGTATTTTAAATTAATGGTTAAAATAATACTTAAAGTACCTCCTAAATAGTAGGTACTTCTTGTAAATACTAGCACTGTTTTGTAGGGTAAATCGGGGCAATACCGCACAGCGAGTCATACCGCCCATACCGATATCTAGACAACAACAACATCTAGGGCTTGTGACCTGGGTTCAAATGTGGCAGACGTTGACTCATGAGCCGTGACAAGTTTCGTCAGTGCCCTCGCAAAAAATATTAATTACTGCATAGGTACACCACCATTATATTGTACTCATTTAAAAATAAGTATATTAATACAGAAGACATGGGGGAATGGTCTTACCATATAAAGATGATAGTGCTCTTCGTGGTTGAACTCTAGCAGCACTACTGACACACCTATTTCTGTATATCTAACGTACCTATTTTATATATTCTGTAATACAGGCTGATACCCGCGATGTCATTCGAGTTTAAAAAGGAATTTAAACATAACTGAAATGCCACTCATGCTTTTTCATAAATTAAAGTAGCCTTTTTTTTATTAACGAGGGGGAAACCTTCAAAAGGTACACAGGGAACTTAGACCATCACTGAAGTCCTCTAAGCGCGATGCCCCTTCAAGCTCTGCCCTGGTGAGTATTTGTCCAACCAACTTTTACGGATTTTTACGACGGTATGCGACCACACATACCGCCGTCTTTCCCGGGGTCGCTGGAAGGACGGTTGGAACTCCCACTCTAGGGGCACGCAACCGCGGTAGCCCCCCTTTAGTCGCCTTTTACGACAGGCAGGGGATACCGTAGCCTTATTCTGGTCCCGGTACTACAGGGACAAAATTTACTTTAATTTTATGTTGCGCGCTAGACTTTCAGCGATCTTCCAGTGAAAGTCTCGACAAAATCGGTCCAGCCGTTTAGAAGATTACCTCAGCCAGACAGACAGATAGCCAAACAGAAAGAAAAAAATGTATTTTTATTATAAGTATCTTGTATAATGTCGTATGCATTTAGTAAAAAGTTGTTTATTTTAAATCACAAACAGAGACATCAATATTATTTATTTGTATGGATGTAACGGGTACTCACGATACGCTAGTTAATTTGTTAACATTGGTGGGTATCGATGGTCCCTAAGATACAGAAAATAATTCTAGAATGTCTTTATGAATGTAAAAGCCGCTATAATAGTTGTTCGTAAAGGGGCTATGGCCAGATTGCCATACCTATTTCTTACGTCAAGCAATTCTTGCGTTTTGATAAAAAGGCGTAGATATCGGCCGACTTACAAATATGGCGACCATCACAGTAGTTTAAAAAAGTTACTTTAAAATATAAGGTCAGGCTTAACATCATCGGCGTCGTACTGATTTTGTTTTTGCCAGCCATGGCGATGCATCACGTGATAAATGTTTTTATTTTTTGTTCTTGTTTTCGTTATTCTGTTTTGTGTACTTATTTTCACTGATTTTATATGACTTTTTATGTACTATTGTTTTTTGTGTACGCAGTTTTTTTCTCATTTTACTTATAACGCATCTGTGAACGGTTTTAGGATTCTATATGCTCGTTTTGTTTTTTGGATCTCATTAAAAAATAAAGTGCCGAGCATTGTACATAGACATTCCTCAGTTTGCTCTTGAGAATTTACGCATCTTATTTGTCTAGCTAATAGAGTTTTAGGAAAATAGCTCAAATTGTTCGTTATATCATGATACATTGTAATTTAATTAAATCTTTGTGATTTTTTTCTATTTACAACAAAAAACATCATCAAAGTTTAAATTTATGAAATTGCCGCCAAAAAGCTAAGTCACGTCATTCACGATACTAGTGACCTAAGTTGCCTATTATCCACGCCGTGCAGTAATAGGCAACTTAGATCACCCGTATCGTAATGTACTATTATAATAATTCTTCTTCTTAACAATTAAGGAAGGTTTAGGTAAGTACATCAGGGTTTTACGCAAATTAACTGAAATATAACGATTACTCTCGAATAGGTCACGTGGTTGTAAAAATAATCCACGTGGGCGAGCAGTGGCCGTACCTATTTTTGTATACAAAAACATTTTTTGTAAGTTGTCCAATATTACAAAACTTTTTATTACCTGTGTTTATATTTTTTTATTTAGGTACTTATAATTTCACGAAATGGAAATGTTGTTATATGTTTCTGTAAACTATACAATAATAAGAAGAATATTGAAAACTATGTATTATTAATAAAGAACTATTATTACACGCATTATGACAAAAATATAAGAAGGTCGACGAATCTTCTATTAAAATAAATAAAATTGAAGTGTCAGTTTGTGATATCAAAATAACAACTTTTTACTAAATGCTTATAAAAGTATGCATGGTACCAATAACAAAATACAATTAAAGAATTATCTAAGGTATTCTTAACGACTAAGTCAATTTTGACGGGACTTTCATTGGAAGATAGCTCTTTAACTAGACCTTCGTCTAAGGCGTAACTTAGGCTACTGTAATTTTTGAAAAATGCGGGTGAGCCGGGTATCACGTATTTTTAATATGTGTACTCGTATTGGTTGAAACCACATGATCATTTGGTGAAAGTAAGAATAAAAACACTTTTTACACTTATAGCCCTACAGTAGGATTTTTCTACTGTGTCGTACCATGTACGCACAAAGACGAATTCACAAACACCGAGACCCAGAACAAAAATCTAAATTCATCATTCAGATATCTGACCAGCCAGGAATCGAACCCAGGACCCACTGCGTGACAGACCGGTATGCTAACTGTAACAATACGCGGGTCGTCAATATATACTTATTTTCATATACGGCGACGATGAGGTATGCTAGGATTTTATTAATTTATCTGTTCCTGTCATCCTACTTTGGATATTCACGTACCATGCTCATACAGAATTTTAATTTAAACAAACCCCTTTTTTGACCATCTGTTCACATATTGAACCAGGTTCAAAGGTGCAAGTTAATTGCCAATTACTCGATCCTACGTGTGTAGGAACATGTCACATATAACAAGATGAAATATTTCCGGATATGTATTTGGAGAACTTCCACAAAAAATAGTTTTATAGTAAAGTTTCATTTGGTTGAATTTCCGTGCAATATCCTACACATTTAGTAGTGGAATTGAACGAACCGGTAAAATAAAAATATGCGATAAATGCTCTAGGTATGACAATAGCGGAGAGATTAAATTAATTGTGTCGTATAGTTTGAAAAAGTCTTTTCAATACGTTATATTGAACGTAACATCTCTACGTAGTTTGTTCATATATGCCAATACGTTTCATTGTAGTTATCTCGTTTCACACTCTGCTTTCTTATCATCATCATCATCAACCCATTATTGTCCCATTGTTGGGCACGGGCACTCCTTTCAGTGACAGGGATTTAGGCCTTAGTCCACAGCGCTGGCCAATTGCGAAATGGTAGACTTTACACACCTTTGAGAACTTTTTTTAAGAACCCTCAGATGTGCAGGTTTTTCTTCACGATGTTTTCCTTCACCGTAAAGCAAGTGTTAATTAATTTCTAATACGCACATAAATCAGAGGTGCGTACCCGGGATTTGAACCTCGGACCCCTCGATTAGGCCAAGTTTCAACCATTAAGCTATCACTGCTCACATGCTTTCTTTGCTTTCTTATATTCGCTTGATTTGTAACAAGAAATGAAGTCAATTTAAATCTACTTCTGGGACTTATTAAAATAACATATGGAAAAAGCATGTTTTTTTTCAATAAGCCCTTTCCTGTGGTTTGACATGCATATTAAGTTTTACAGAATTTGATCACTATCCGATGGTGTTATAATATACAGTATTATATATACAGTACTTATGGTGTATAATGTTTCAGGGTGTGATTTAATCATAACAAACTCGTTCGATTCCGGGCTACAGGAGTAGATTTGTTGAAAAACAAATTATGCAATTCTATATTAAGCTTCAATACAATTAAATTAGTACCTTTTTGATGTCGAGGGGGAACCTTCAAAAGGTACGCGACTCCTTGGGAACGACGCCGAGTTATGTGAGATTTTTAACAGCATTAAAACCCCTCGGTGGTCGTCCTCAGGGCTCGACAGTGGAGAACTCCGAGAACTCCATTGGACGTCCGCCGAAGTCCTTCAAGCGCGATGCCCTTTTCAGGCTCTCTGACACGGTGACCAACTTGTGTTTACGACGGTATGCGACCGTCGTCCTTCCCGGGATTGCTGAGTAAACTAATATTTAAAAAATAATCCTCAACTTGACCTTGTTCGTGAATATTCAATATATAAAAAAAATCATGTACAATTGAATTCTACAAGAATACCAAAAGTCAGAATTAAAGTTAGTATAACTGTAAGCAAGATAAATAAGCAAATTAACTAGCTATTGCTGTGTAGTGAAGTTATCTATTTAAAAGAACTTTTCCAATCCACCTGTAAAGTGCGGGTTCCAGACAGTGATTTATCATTTGGTTCTGCGATGGATTTACTGCTGAAATGTCTGAACATCCCGTAGCTACGACTATCACTTAATGTTATTAGGTCGACATTTTTATAAACCTATATTAAGTATACACATTTGTAAATGCAATTACATTATGAATTATTTGATTAATTCAATTTCAATCAAATACTTTAAATTAAAAGTTTGTATCTATTGCAGTGAAGGTAAGTTTCACCTTACAATTAAGTTTTAAGATTATTAAGCTACTGCTACTTAAGTTACATATAGGGCGAGACAAAGTGCATCTACCGGGAGAGTACGTGTACTTTTAATACATCGACAGTTGGTAGGATACCGGTAGTGATACTTTTTTTTATTTACGAACTTTTACTACTACTACAAATTTTTGAAAGAAGGTCTAGTTATGTGAGGTTTACTCATTAAAACCCCGTCGGTGGCCTCATTGCTTATGTAGGCTAGTAGTCCCCATTTGTACTACTGGTCTTAACTGGCACGGCAACTAATAGTCAAAAGTTGCTGTCTCTTCAAAAATAATAAAATAGTGTATACACAAATAAAATAGTAGTTCTATAAAATATAAAATAGTGAGCCCCTAGCCCCAGAGCCCCTACCTATGACCGTTCATGGAAATAAGCTACCTAAATTGGAAACTAATAGCCGGACGGATTAAGACTATAATTATCAACATCTCAAGTCTCGATCGTGACAGCTTACATCAATGCAATACACTAACATTCGAGTATAGTTCTTGGTAACTGTCACTGTGGCTTTAGTTTAAGGTGAGGTTTGTATTTGTAGTATCTGATGAGTACAGGTAACCTCGTGAAATAATCGGAAAAAATCTCCAAAGCAAAGTACTTAACAGCAAGCAAGTGATGCTAGTAGTTATTTTAAATATTTCATGGGTATACCTTTTTTATGACGAGGAGGAAACCTTAATTCCGGGGCAAGAATAGGGCTACGGTATCCCCTGCCTGGAAGCGACTAAAAGGGGCCTCAGGGGTGGTTTGAGCAATTGCTTGCTCACCGGGCCAGAGAGCTTGAAAAGTATATCGCGCTGGAAGGACTTCGGCGGAGGTCCAACGGAGTTCCCGGAGTCCTCCACTGTTGAGCGCTGAGGACGGCTGAGTATACCTACTGGTTTCATTTAGCTACCTTTCAATGAAAGTCCTGTCAAAATCAGTCCAGCTGTTTAGAAGATTACTTCAAACAGACAGACATTTTTATTTATAATTGCATTTTTCTTGTAGATAACGTGTAGATACTTTCATATACGTTTAAAAAAGTTGTTATTTTGACATTCCAAACAGACACTCCAATTTTATTTATTTCTATAATTTATCAATCGAACAAGTACGAGTATAAACTACATAAATAAAGCATGTTTAAGATGATCTTCGCTATTCTTCTTCACACTTTTATTTATTTCTAATGTCTTAATTAATTGATTGTTTTAAATTTTAATGATATGGAGCAATAAAGTCATTCCGATTTTACATTGTTTGACTTATGATTATTATTATCACTTAGGAGAAGTACTTCGTCCCTACGCCTTAAAACAATAATACATAGAAGTATTCTATAAAATGAAACTCAATCAAATCTGGGTCGTACTTTACACATTATGCTACAATTAAGTACTAGATAACTATAAATCAAAAGTCGATAGAAGTCCCATCGGAAATGACTCATTCCCGATATGGACTAGCTAATTTGGTATAGATTATTACTGTGGCAGCCGAAGGTAATAAAATATAGCTAACGTAGGAGTGATTTATTTGCCATTCGGGCGAATTTCGAGTCAGATATTATCGTTCCAATATCGTTATCCGATAAAAAACAGTGCAATATATTCGTGTTCAATATTTTAATTCGTATCCGTAATAATTTATATTGTGAAACAGATGAAGCTTCGGAACGACCAATCGCCAAAAAATTTAAAAATATTTTGGAATTTACGACTATAATATATATGTATCTATATTGTAAATATAGGTGTAAATGTATAATTTTGATATGTAGTTTAGGTACATTTATACCATCCAATGTAAGATTATGAAGCTTTTTTTTTATTTAAACATGCTTAATATTTAAACTTATTTTGCCTAACTATAAAAAGTGTTTAAAAAATTATTTTGAATATTAAATATTCAAAACCAAACAGTTTATTTGCGACATTCATAGTTTTCGCAGAAAATATAAAACAGCGCCATCTTTCAACAAGCGCCTGAACTACGTCAAATACAATGACAGCAGCATACTAAACGCTTGTAGAGAGTGTTATCAAAGTGTGTTCAGTGTTAGTTGAACTTTGTACGGATAGATGTATTTACTGCTCTGTTTGAAAGCCTTTACTTGGCTTTGTAAACTCTGCTACAGTATTGCTTTGGAGATACAAATAAATAACTGAGACACGATAATGATAATGTAGAATAAGAGTTGTGCCATTTCATCCTTTTGGCAAAATGGAGACGTTGATTTACAACTGTATGTTATGTGTAGTTTAGATTAAACAAAATGTATAATCATTATAAAGTATCATTGAACTGATAATTATGATGATGATCGGAAGGTTCGGTCATTGGAACTCTGGTCAACATAGCTTGTCCTAATGGATGTAGGTAAAAATTCCACATAACCGCCGTCGTTTTCAAAGCGGCGGCGATCCTTTTAAAGGTTTCCCCCTCGTCAACAAAAGAAAAGGACACGTCAAAGGGTGTCAAATATATTCTAGATTTGAATGTGCTAAGCTAGATACATATTACAGTAAATTAATTTGATACATGATAGGTGTATAGGGAATTATTTGAGTAAATAAACCGACTCCAATATAAGGTATTTGTTACAACCATAATAAATCCAAAGATTAAAACAATTTTGATCACACAAAAGTATTTTAAACAAATTGAATTACTTCGACAACAATGTTAATATTTATATAACGGACTTAGGGCCGTTTGTGAGGATCCGCTAGAGGTTACCCTTTCGTCATCAAAAAACGTAAGGAAATATCTATACAAATAAATAAAACTCGAAGTGTCTGTTTGTGATTTCAAAAGAACAATTTTACTCAATGCATATGAAAATATACACGATTCCTATAACGAAAATGCAATTAGGATTTTTTTCTGTCTGTCTGTCTGTTTGTCTATCTGTCTGTCTGTTTGGCTGAGTTAATCTTCTAAACGGCTGGACTGAATTAGACCGGACTTTCAGTAGAAGATAGCTGAAAGTCTAAGGCAACTTAATTTTTTGAAAAATTAAGACGTGCTCCACGCGCATGCGCGCGTCGTCGTGGGAGCGCGCAATAACATTTTTGTTTAAATATGTATTTTTTGTACTTTTTAAACGCGGGTGAAAACGTATGTTCACAAGACACGAATACCCTAAATCACCTTGGTTTACTCAAATCGTTGCTACTGTTGTCTTTTTAACGAAAGATCTAGATTATTTCATGGAAAAAACATATCCATAAGTATCTTGCCAGCATTATTGGGAATTATGGATAAGCGTGATTTTTTATTTCGGCACATACGTATATACTTTCTGTGAAACAATTTTATACAGATGAACAGCGATCAGTCAAACAAACTAGATATTTTCTCAACTAAATAAAAAAACATCAAACGCGTTTCAATAAATTTAATAGTTGTGCAACTATTGACCGGATTCAGTGTGTATTGCAATGTAATGAAGCGCATACACTTCGCTACATCGTGATATCGCAACTGCATCGCCGCAGTTTTATTAGATTTTCTGAGCCATTGCCCAAAACATTTGCAGTTCAATACTACCTTTGTGAAATTGTAATCTATGTATAGACAAATGAAATTCATCACGGATGTGATGACATTTTATGTGGAATGGAATGAAGTTCTTAAAAGGACATAGGACATTTTCAAAAATCAACCTGAATTATTGAGAATCGTTTATTATATCTCATATTACATCATTATTTTTTGTATGTTAACATCTATTTCACGCATTGAAACAGGCTATAACAAATAAAGAGCAAAGTCGCCGAAAAAATGTAAAGTCAATAAAATAAAAATAAAATATGTGTAACGTTCAGTGTAAAATAAACGAAAAATAAAAGATTGAAGGAATGTTCGCAACAGCAAAAATATAAAACGGTAATATTGTAGCTCTGCCCACGTCTACAACATTGCTACGATGCGCTACAAGATTGCTACATCCGTAGAACCCTGTTACGAATATTACGACATTGCTCGAGCTTATTTAAATGGTTTTCTTGGAGAAGGTGTTTTATATTAGTTGTCGAAAGTAGTGTTCGAAATTCGATCGTAACTATATTATTTTCGCAGGTATACCTACCTAATCTCTAGAACCAAGATTATAACTAAGTTCATTTTATCCTAAAAACATATTGTGTGGATCCAGTAGTCTAATTTGCCCTCTCTAATACTCGTCCCGTTTATAAGAAGGTCTTATTAAAATGAGCTGTATTACATTATCCAAAGTCTTAGTTGCTCATAAGTTATGTTTATAAAACATCCTGAGAAAACATCATAAAATCTTTATGTCTATATTAATACGTGAAGCAAAAGCTGCCGAACCATTATTTCGAATACGGCGTGCACGGAGAAGAGTGAGATTAGGCATACGTGAAAGATCATATAGAGGAGTGCAGAGTGAATAAGTGTTACAAATGTATTAAATTTAATAGTAAATATCTCATACTATTTACATAATTGACAGCAATACTGATAATGTAAGGCACATATCAGTCAACTAGTTCAGACAACAACTTGGTGGAAAAATAGGCTAGAGTAGTAGAAAAATACCCTGTATTATTAGATCATCGAGAATAAGCAACACGCTTATAGCGATCAAATTCTGGAAACCAACTATATATGGCAAACTAAAGCACAGTTATTTAAAAAAAACACATTTGGATTGGTTAAAAGTTTAGTAAGACAACGTATAGCGTATACAGTAATAATAATAATACTTATTTGCCAAAATGACGTACAATTTAGATGGTATAATACTTGTTACACAGATCCTCTTATTTTACCTACTGTGCGATGCAAGTGAACAATAGCGTACGAATATGTAATTAATACGTACAAGTCACTTATGTTTGATATGTAAAGTAGTATAATTTTTATCAAAGCCTCGTAAGTCCAGTCAACATATTCGGCTATTTCCTATACTTTAGTTTTAAAGCAGTAGGTACTCTATGTGGTTCGACTCCAGTAGCACCACCGCCACATCTATTTTTGCTTTATAACTACAGTGTTAAGTCCTGCTGTGTTCTGATCTGAAGGGTGTGGTTAGGAAGACATAGTTATCCGAGGGGTTCCAACTCAGTCCTCATGGGTAGCAACGCATCTGTTGTCAACCTTAGGTAGGTAGGACTTGATCTTTTCTGGGCTTGATTATAGATGTCCATGCGCGGCAGTGGTCACTTACTATCGGGTGGATTGCATGCTCGTTTGCTACTTCAAGGCAATAAAATAATGAAGTCACTGATTTCCCCATCCATACACTTGATGATTTGACTGAATTGCATGATGAATGTTTAAAAAATATTTTATTTAGTTCTATTCTGGAATCACCTGCACTGCACTAACGTGTCATATCGCACGTAACTGGCAATAAACACATCACAACAACAGTAAGCGGTGCTGTTTTTTCATTTGAAAGAAAGGCTGACGCGCCGTACGTCTGTGAGCGATCTCAGGTGGGACTCTAATCTAATCTGATATTAGATGTCCATGGGCGGCAGTGGCCACTCATCGTCTGGAGGACTGAAGGCTCCTTTGATACTTCAATACGATGAAAATTTAATACTTTAAATCAGATAATTTTGCCGTCAAGCTGTCTACGAAGGATCAGATATTTTTGCTGCGTCCGTGTGGTCAGATTTTATTGAACGCATTCGTGCGTCAAATATTTATCCTGCCTTGCCGTGCCAAGATATTTATGCTCGTGACTGTACATTCACAGTATTAATCTAATTTCGATATTTTCTTAGCTTATACTTATTATATCTATTGTTAGGAAATGTAAGATTATTTTATTAAAAATTAATCGGGTAGTGTGGCAGACTCGTTATAACACGCTTCGC